>RXID01008292.1:0-23152 GCA_005019695.1 Trichopus zeylanicus subsp. travancoricus
TTGGGTTGGATTCCAAATCCTAGGAATTGAGAGAAATGGAGGAATTAAAAGTCCAACTCCTTAGTTACGGTGTTTAGTTAGATTCCAAAACTCGGAATTGGCGGAATTGTACAACTCCTACCCTTTTCCAATTCCGGTTTTGAGTTCCAAAACTTTTCAGAGAAAATACTTCTAATTCCTGCGAATTGCGGCGGGGCCCACAAATTAGCGTTTAGGCAATTTTTTAAAAGTTCTTTATTTTTAAAATAATTCACTTGTATTAATTTTAAAATATTTATTTTGTAAAAATAAATTATATTTAAAAATTGTAATGTTAAATTTACCGAATTATTTAACTTGTTACCAAAAATATAATAAACGAATCCGAAATTGCTTTTATGATATTTATATAATTATTTATTTTTGGGATATTTTAATAATTTTATTATTTTTTATTAATAAATTTATTTATAAAAATACCTATTTAATATCTATCAAATTATTTGATTATAGAAATTAAGAAAATCCTAAATTAACTTTAGTATAATTAAGAAATTCTTTATTTCTGGGACATTTTTAAACGTTTACTAATTATTTTAACTGACTTGACATTTTCTAATATTAATATATTATATTATTCAATTTACTAATTTGTTTCTGAAAAATAGTATATATGTTATGTTTATGAATTATATTTATATTTTTTAGTATTTTGTACTAAATTTAATATGTATGTATTTTACCTTTATCAAAATATTTTATAACAAAAAATTATTTCAAATAAATGCTAAACTAATCGTATTATAACTATAGAATTCTTTATTTTTGGGCTATTCTTAAATTTACATTAATTTCTCATTAACTTAGCATTTTCTAATATTAATATATTTTATTATTTTCCTTACTTATAAATAAAGCGTTTATTTTCAACAAGCAGTATACACATTATGTTTGTGAATTATATTTATATTTTTTTTTAAGTATTTTACAACTGAATTTAATATCAAATTTAATATATATGTATTTTACGTTTACCAAACCATTTAGCAAGAAAAAGAAATATTAAATAAATCTCAAATTAATTATATTAAGTTTACAGAATCCTTTATTTTTGGGCAATTTTTAAATTTATGTTAAATTTCTAATTAACTTAGTATTTTTTAATATTAATATATTATGTTATTCTATTTAGTTATAAACAAAGTATTAATTTTCAAAAAATAATGTATATTTTCTGTTTATAAATTATATTTATATCAATTTATTTTGTACAAAATGTAATATTAAATTTAATATATTCTTCAAAATTGAGAGAATTAATCAATTTCTAATTCCATCGAGAAAATACTCATCGAAATTCCGAAATTAGAGAATTCTAACGATTTCCTCAATTTCTCGAAATTGACAGAGTTAATCAATTGCTCAATTCTAGATCGCGAATCCATCCAAATAGTCCCCGACGGTTCTGTTTGGCGGAATGGAATGTCCAATTCCCTAATTACGGTGTTCACTCCGATCCAAAAATTTGGAAATTGACGGAATTAGGGAATTCCAACATTTTCAAATTCCGATTTTGGATTCTGACAATTTTGAGAGAAATTCATATAATTTTTGGAAATTGGGGTGGGTCCCACAAATAAAGTGATGAATTTATATAAAATTTAGGGCTTTTTAAAAAAGTTTTTATTTTTAAATTGATTTGCTTGTTTCAGTTTGAAAATATTTATTTCACAAAATATAATTTGCCTTTAAGGAAATTTGTAATTTTAAATTCATCAAATTATTTAACATGGCAGCTACAATGTAATAAACAAATCAAGAGTTAATTTTATTATATTTAAATAACTCTTCGTTTATGGGCCATTCAATGTAATATATTAATTTTTGAATAAATAAATTATTTTTCTAAGAAAATATTTTTTTTACGTTCATCAAATTATTTAACCGGAAAAAATATAAAATAAATCCTAAATTCATTGTCTTACAATTATGGAATTCTTTATTTTTGGGCCACTTTTAAATTTATATTAAATTTTCATTAACTTAGCGTTTCGTAATATTAATATATTACATTATACTCTTTACTTAGTAATATAGTACTTATTTTTGAAAAATAGTATATATGTGACGGTTGTAGATTATATTTATATCTTTTTAGTATTCTGTAATTAAATTTAATATATATGTATTTTACGTTTATCAAACTATTTAATAAGGGAAAAATATATTCAATAAGTGAAAAATTATTTATTCTATAATTATCGAATTCATTATTGTTTGGCCATTTTTAAATTTATATTGATTTTTTCGTGAACTTACTCTTTTCTGATGTTAATATATTATATTGTTCTATTCACCTATAAATGAAGTATGAATTTCGGAAAAATAGTATATATTTTGTATTCATAAATTATTTTTATATCTTTCCAGTTTGTACCAAATATAATGTTAAATTTAATATTTTTTTAAAATAGAGAGAAATAATCATTTTCTAATTCACACAAAAAAATACTCATCCAAACACCGGAATTAGACAAGTCCCTCATTTTCAAGGAATTGACAGAGTTGATCAATTTCTCAATTCCAGATTGGGAATTCTTCGGAACGACACTTAAGTGTCTCTTGGGATGGATTCCAAACCGAGGAATTGAGGAAATTGACGGAATTAAAATTCCAATTCCTTAGTTACGGTGTTTACCACGACTGCAAAATTTCGAATTGACGCAATCGGATAGTTCTCCCCATTTTCCAATTCCGGTTTTGAATTCCGAGAATTTTGAGAGCAATTCATCTAATTCATTAGAATTGTGGTGGGGCCCACAAATTAACAATAGGCCATTATTCAAAGTTCTTTATTTTTAAACTAATATACTTGTTTTAATTTTAAAGTATTTATTTCACTAAAAAAATTTACATTTAAATATTTTAATATTGAATTTACCAAAGCATTTAACTTGTTAGCTAAAATATAACAAACAAATCTTGAATTAATTTTATTATATTTAAATAATTCCTCAATTATGGGCAATTTTAATAATTATATTAATTTTTGAAGTAATACATTATTTCTCTAAGAAAATATTTGTTTTAGGTAATCAAATTATTTAATAGCGAAAAATATTAAATAAATCCTAATTTAATTGCATTATAATTATAGAATTCTTTCTTTTAGGGCCCCTTTGAATTTATATTAATTTTCTAGTTAAGTTGGCATTTTCTAATATTAATATATTATATTATACTGTTTACTTATGAATAAAGTACTTTTATTTTAAAAATAGTATATATGTGACGTTTGTAGATTATATTTATATTCCTTTTAGTATTTCGTAACAAAATTTAATATTGAATTTTATATATATAACGTCTATCAAACTATCTAATAAAAAAAAATATATTAAATAAATCCTGAATTAATTGTATTATATTTATACAATTCATTATTTTTGGGCCATTTGCAAATTTATGTCATTTTTTAATTAACTTAGTGTTTTCGAATATTAATATATTATATTATTCTATTTACACAAAAATAAAGTATTAATTATCACAAAATAATAAATATTTTGTGTTGATAAATTCTTTGTATATTTGTAAAGTTTGTACCAAACATAGTATTAAATTTAATATATTTTTTGAAATAGATAGAACTTATCAATTTCTAATTTCATGCAAAAAATACTCATGCAAACACCGGAATTAGACAATTCCAACAATTCGGTCACTTTCTACGAATTGACAGAGTCGATCAATTTCTTAGTTCCGGATTGGGAATTCCTCGGAATGGCGCTTAAGGGTCTATTGGGTTGGATTCCAAATCCTAGGAATTGAGAGAAATGGAGGAATTAAAAGTCCAACTCCTTAGTTACGGTGTTTAGTTAGATTCCAAAACTCGGAATTGGCGGAATTGTACAACTCCTACCCTTTTCCAATTCCGGTTTTGAGTTCCAAAAATTTTCAGAGAAAATACTTCTAATTCCTGCGAATTGCGGCGGGGCCCACAAATTAGCGTTTAGGCAATTTTTTAAAAGTTCTTTATTTTTAAAATAATTCACTTGTATTAATTTTAAAATATTTATTTTGTAAAAATAAATTATATTTAAAAATTGTAATGTTAAATTTACCGAATTATTTAACTTGTTACCAAAAATATAATAAACGAATCCGAAATTGCTTTTATGATATTTATATAATTATTTATTTTTGGGATATTTTAATAATTTTATTATTTTTTATTAATAAATTTTATTTATAAAAATACCTATTTAATATCTATCAAATTATTTGATTATAGAAATTAAGAAAATCCTAAATTAACTTTAGTATAATTAAGAAATTCTTTATTTCTGGGACATTTTTAAACGTTTACTAATTATTTTAACTGACTTGACATTTTCTAATATTAATATATTATATTATTCAATTTACTAATTTGTTTCTGAAAAATAGTATATATGTTATGTTTATGAATTATATTTATATTTTTTAGTATTTTGTACTAAATTTAATATGTATGTATTTTACCTTTATCAAAATATTTTATAACAAAAAATTATTTCAAATAAATGCTAAACTAATCGTATTATAACTATAGAATTCTTTATTTTTGGGCTATTCTTAAATTTATATTAATTTCTCATTAACTTAGCATTTTCTAATATTAATATATTTTATTATTTTCCTTACTTATAAATAAAGCGTTTATTTTCAACAAGCAGTATACACATTATGTTTGTGAATTATATTTATATTTTTTTTAAGTATTTTACAACTGAATTTAATATCAAATTTAATATATATGTATTTTACGTTTACCAAACCATTTAGCAAGAAAAAGAAATATTAAATAAATCTCAAATTAATTATATTAAGTTTACAGAATCCTTTATTTTTGGGCAATTTTTAAATTTATGTTAAATTTCTAATTAACTTAGTATTTTTTAATATTAATATATTATGTTATTCTATTTAGTTATAAACAAAGTATTAATTTTCAAAAAATAATGTATATTTTCTGTTTATAAATTATATTTATATCAATTTATTTTGTACAAAATGTAATATTAAATTTAATATATTCTTCAAAATTGAGAGAATTAATCAATTTCTAATTCCATCGAGAAAATACTCATCGAAATTCCGAAATTAGAGAATTCTAACGATTTCCTCAATTTCTCGAAATTGACAGAGTTAATCAATTGCTCAATTCTAGATCGCGAATCCATCCAAATAGTCCCCGACGGTTCTGTTTGGCGGAATGGAATGTCCAATTCCCTAATTACGGTGTTCACTTCGATCCAAAAATTTGGAAATTGACGGAATTAGGGAATTCCAACATTTTCAAATTCCGGTTTTGGATTCTGACAATTTTGAGAGAAATTCATATAATTTTTGGAAATTGGGGTGGGTCCCACAAATAAAGTGATGAATTTATATAAAATTTAGGGCTTTTTAAAAAAGTTTTTATTTTTAAATTGATTTGCTTGTTTCAGTTTGAAAATATTTATTTCACAAAATATAATTTGCCTTTAAGGAAATTTGTAATTTTAAATTCATCAAATTATTTAACATGGCAGCTACAATGTAATAAACAAATCAAGAGTTAATTTTATTATATTTAAATAACTCTTCGTTTATGGGCCATTCAATGTAATATATTAATTTTTGAATAAATAAATTATTTTTCTAAGAAAATATTTTTTTTACGTTCATCAAATTATTTAACCGGAAAAAATATAAAATAAATCCTAAATTCATTGTCTTACAATTATGGAATTCTTTATTTTTGGGCCACTTTTAAATTTATATTAAATTTTCATTAACTTAGCGTTTCGTAATATTAATATATTACATTATACTCTTTACTTAGTAATATAGTACTTATTTTCGAAAAATAGTATATATGTGACGGTTGTAGATTATATTTATATCTTTTTAGTATTCTGTAATTAAATTTAATATATATGTATTTTACGTTTATCAAACTATTTAATAAGGGAAAAATATATTCAATAAGTGAAAAATTATTTATTCTATAATTATCGAATTCATTATTGTTTGGCCATTTTTAAATTTATATTGATTTTTTCGTGAACTTACTCTTTTCTGATGTTAATATATTATATTGTTCTATTCACCTATAAATGAAGTATGAATTTCGGAAAAATAGTATATATTTTGTATTCATAAATTATTTTTATATCTTTCCAGTTTGTACCAAATATAATGTTAAATTTAATATTTTTTTAAAATAGAGAGAAATAATCATTTTCTAATTCACACAAAAAAATACTCATCCAAACACCGGAATTAGACAAGTCCCTCATTTTCAAGGAATTGACAGAGTTGATCAATTTCTCAATTCCAGATTGGGAATTCTTCGGAACGACACTTAAGTGTCTCTTGGGATGGATTCCAAATCCGAGGAATTGAGGAAATTGACGGAATTAAAATTCCAATTCCTTAGTTACGGTGTTTAGCACGACTGCAAAATTCCGAATTGACGGAATCAGATAGTTCTCCCCATTTTCGAATTCCGGTTTTGAATTCCGAGAATTTTGAGAGTAATTCATCTAATTCATTGGAATTGTGGTGGGGCCCACAAATTAACAATAGGCCATTATTCAAAGTTCTTTATTTTTAAACTAATGTACTTGTTTTAATTTTAAAGTATTTATTTCACTAAAAACATTTACATTGAAATATTTTAATATTGAATTTAGCAAAGCATTTAACTTGTTAGCTAAAATATAACAAACAAATCTTGAATTAGTTTTATTATATTTAAATAATTGCTCAATTATGGTCAATTTTAATAATTATATTAATTTTTGAAGTAATACATTATTTCTCTAAGAAAATATTTGTTTTAGGTAATCAAATTATTTAATAGCGAAAAATATTAAATAAATCCTAATTTAATTGCATTATAATTATAGAATTCTTTCTTTTAGCGCCCCTTTGAATTTATATTAATTTTCTAGTTAAGTTGGCATTTTCTAATATTAATATATTATATTATACTGTTTACTTATGAATAAAGTACTTTTATTTTAAAAATAGTATATATGTGACGTTTGTAGATTATATTTATATTCCTTTTAGTATTTCGTAACAAAATTTAATATTGAATTTTATATATATAACGTCTATCAAACTATCTAATAAAAAAAAATATATTAAATAAATCCTGAATTAATTGTATTATATTTATACAATTCATTATTTTTGGGCCATTTGCAAATTTATGTCATTTTTTAATTAACTTAGTGTTTTCGAATATTAATATATTATATTATTCTATTTACACAAAAATAAAGTATTAATTATCACAAAATAATAAATATTTTGTGTTGATAAATTCTTTGTATATTTGTAAAGTTTGTACCAAACATAGTATTAAATTTAATATATTTTTTGAAATAGATAGAACTTATCAATTTCTAATTTCATGCAAAAAATACTCATGCAAACACCGGAATTAGACAATTCCAACAATTCGGTCACTTTCTACGAATTGACAGAGTCGATCAATTTCTTAGTTCCGGATTGGGAATTCCTCGGAATGGCGCTTAAGGGTCTATTGGGTTGGATTCCAAATCCTAGGAATTGAGAGAAATGGAGGAATTAAAAGTCCAACTCCTTAGTTACGGTGTTTAGTTAGATTCCAAAACTCGGAATTGGCGGAATTGTACAACTCCTACCCTTTTCCAATTCCGGTTTTGAGTTCCAAAAATTTTCAGAGAAAATACTTCTAATTCCTGCGAATTGCGGCGGGGCCCACAAATTAGCGTTTAGGCAATTTTTTAAAAGTTCTTTATTTTTAAAATAATTCACTTGTATTAATTTTAAAATATTTATTTTGTAAAAATAAATTATATTTAAAAATTGTAATGTTAAATTTACCGAATTATTTAACTTGTTACCAAAAATATAATAAACGAATCCGAAATTGCTTTTATGATATTTATATAATTATTTATTTTTGGGATATTTTAATAATTTTATTATTTTTTATTAATAAATTTTATTTATAAAAATACCTATTTAATATCTATCAAATTATTTGATTATAGAAATTAAGAAAATCCTAAATTAACTTTAGTATAATTAAGAAATTCTTTATTTCTGGGACATTTTTAAACGTTTACTAATTATTTTAACTGACTTGACATTTTCTAATATTAATATATTATATTATTCAATTTACTAATTTGTTTCTGAAAAATAGTATATATGTTATGTTTATGAATTATATTTATATTTTTTAGTATTTTGTACTAAATTTAATATGTATGTATTTTACCTTTATCAAAATATTTTATAACAAAAAATTATTTCAAATAAATGCTAAACTAATCGTATTATAACTATAGAATTCTTTATTTTTGGGCTATTCTTAAATTTATATTAATTTCTCATTAACTTAGCATTTTCTAATATTAATATATTTTATTATTTTCCTTACTTATAAATAAAGCGTTTATTTTCAACAAGCAGTATACACATTATGTTTGTGAATTATATTTATATTTTTTTTAAGTATTTTACAACTGAATTTAATATCAAATTTAATATATATGTATTTTACGTTTACCAAACCATTTAGCAAGAAAAAGAAATATTAAATAAATCTCAAATTAATTATATTAAGTTTACAGAATCCTTTATTTTTGGGCAATTTTTAAATTTATGTTAAATTTCTAATTAACTTAGTATTTTTTAATATTAATATATTATGTTATTCTATTTAGTTATAAACAAAGTATTAATTTTCAAAAAATAATGTATATTTTCTGTTTATAAATTATATTTATATCAATTTATTTTGTACAAAATGTAATATTAAATTTAATATATTCTTCAAAATTGAGAGAATTAATCAATTTCTAATTCCATCGAGAAAATACTCATCGAAATTCCGAAATTAGAGAATTCTAACGATTTCCTCAATTTCTCGAAATTGACAGAGTTAATCAATTGCTCAATTCTAGATCGCGAATCCATCCAAATAGTCCCCGACGGTTCTGTTTGGCGGAATGGAATGTCCAATTCCCTAATTACGGTGTTCACTTCGATCCAAAAATTTGGAAATTGACGGAATTAGGGAATTCCAACATTTTCAAATTCCGGTTTTGGATTCTGACAATTTTGAGAGAAATTCATATAATTTTTGGAAATTGGGGTGGGTCCCACAAATAAAGTGATGAATTTATATAAAATTTAGGGCTTTTTAAAAAAGTTTTTATTTTTAAATTGATTTGCTTGTTTCAGTTTGAAAATATTTATTTCACAAAATATAATTTGCCTTTAAGGAAATTTGTAATTTTAAATTCATCAAATTATTTAACATGGCAGCTACAATGTAATAAACAAATCAAGAGTTAATTTTATTATATTTAAATAACTCTTCGTTTATGGGCCATTCAATGTAATATATTAATTTTTGAATAAATAAATTATTTTTCTAAGAAAATATTTTTTTTACGTTCATCAAATTATTTAACCGGAAAAAATATAAAATAAATCCTAAATTCATTGTCTTACAATTATGGAATTCTTTATTTTTGGGCCACTTTTAAATTTATATTAAATTTTCATTAACTTAGCGTTTCGTAATATTAATATATTACATTATACTCTTTACTTAGTAATATAGTACTTATTTTCGAAAAATAGTATATATGTGACGGTTGTAGATTATATTTATATCTTTTTAGTATTCTGTAATTAAATTTAATATATATGTATTTTACGTTTATCAAACTATTTAATAAGGGAAAAATATATTCAATAAGTGAAAAATTATTTATTCTATAATTATCGAATTCATTATTGTTTGGCCATTTTTAAATTTATATTGATTTTTTCGTGAACTTACTCTTTTCTGATGTTAATATATTATATTGTTCTATTCACCTATAAATGAAGTATGAATTTCGGAAAAATAGTATATATTTTGTATTCATAAATTATTTTTATATCTTTCCAGTTTGTACCAAATATAATGTTAAATTTAATATTTTTTTAAAATAGAGAGAAATAATCATTTTCTAATTCACACAAAAAAATACTCATCCAAACACCGGAATTAGACAAGTCCCTCATTTTCAAGGAATTGACAGAGTTGATCAATTTCTCAATTCCAGATTGGGAATTCTTCGGAACGACACTTAAGTGTCTCTTGGGATGGATTCCAAATCCGAGGAATTGAGGAAATTGACGGAATTAAAATTCCAATTCCTTAGTTACGGTGTTTACCACGACTGCAAAATTTCGAATTGACGCAATCGGATAGTTCTCCCCATTTTCCAATTCCGGTTTTGAATTCCGAGAATTTTGAGAGCAATTCATCTAATTCATTAGAATTGTGGTGGGGCCCACAAATTAACAATAGGCCATTATTCAAAGTTCTTTATTTTTAAACTAATATACTTGTTTTAATTTTAAAGTATTTATTTCACTAAAAAAATTTACATTTAAATATTTTAATATTGAATTTACCAAAGCATTTAACTTGTTAGCTAAAATATAACAAACAAATCTTGAATTAATTTTATTATATTTAAATAATTCCTCAATTATGGGCAATTTTAATAATTATATTAATTTTTGAAGTAATACATTATTTCTCTAAGAAAATATTTGTTTTAGGTAATCAAATTATTTAATAGCGAAAAATATTAAATAAATCCTAATTTAATTGCATTATAATTATAGAATTCTTTCTTTTAGGGCCCCTTTGAATTTATATTAATTTTCTAGTTAAGTTGGCATTTTCTAATATTAATATATTATATTATACTGTTTACTTATGAATAAAGTACTTTTATTTTAAAAATAGTATATATGTGACGTTTGTAGATTATATTTATATTCCTTTTAGTATTTCGTAACAAAATTTAATATTGAATTTTATATATATAACGTCTATCAAACTATCTAATAAAAAAAAGTATATTAAATAAATCCTGAATTAATTGTATTATATTTATACAATTCATTATTTTTGGGCCATTTGCAAATTTATGTCATTTTTTAATTAACTTAGTGTTTTCGAATATTAATATATTATATTATTCTATTTACACAAAAATAAAGTATTAATTATCACAAAATAATAAATATTTTGTGTTGATAAATTCTTTGTATATTTGTAAAGTTTGTGCCAAATATAGTATTAAATTTAATATATTTTTTGAAATAGATAGAACTTATCAATTTCTAATTTCATGCAAAAAATACTCATGCAAACACCGGAATTAGACAATTCCAACAATTCGGTCACTTTCTACGAATTGACAGAGTCGATCAATTTCTTAGTTCCGGATTGGGAATTCCTCGGAATGGCGCTTAAGGGTCTATTGGGTTGGATTCCAAATCCTAGGAATTGAGAGAAATGGAGGAATTAAAAGTCCAACTCCTTAGTTACGGTGTTTAGTTAGATTCCAAAACTCGGAATTGGCGGAATTGTACAACTCCTACCCTTTTCCAATTCCGGTTTTGAGTTCCAAAAATTTTCAGAGAAAATACTTCTAATTCCTGCGAATTGCGGCGGGGCCCACAAATTAGCGTTTAGGCAATTTTTTAAAAGTTCTTTATTTTTAAAATAATTCACTTGTATTAATTTTAAAATATTTATTTTGTAAAAATAAATTATATTTAAAAATTGTAATGTTAAATTTACCGAATTATTTAACTTGTTACCAAAAATATAATAAACGAATCCGAAATTGCTTTTATGATATTTATATAATTATTTATTTTTGGGATATTTTAATAATTTTATTATTTTTTATTAATAAATTTATTTATAAAAATACCTATTTAATATCTATCAAATTATTTGATTATAGAAATTAAGAAAATCCTAAATTAACTTTAGTATAATTAAGAAATTCTTTATTTCTGGGACATTTTTAAACGTTTACTAATTATTTTAACTGACTTGACATTTTCTAATATTAATATATTATATTATTCAATTTACTAATTTGTTTCTGAAAAATAGTATATATGTTATGTTTATGAATTATATTTATATTTTTTAGTATTTTGTACTAAATTTAATATGTATGTATTTTACCTTTATCAAAATATTTTATAACAAAAAATTATTTCAAATAAATGCTAAACTAATCGTATTATAACTATAGAATTCTTTATTTTTGGGCTATTCTTAAATTTACATTAATTTCTCATTAACTTAGCATTTTCTAATATTAATATATTTTATTATTTTCCTTACTTATAAATAAAGCGTTTATTTTCAACAAGCAGTATACACATTATGTTTGTGAATTATATTTATATTTTTTTTAAGTATTTTGCAACTGAATTTAATATCAAATTTAATATATATGTATTTTACGTTTACCAAACCATTTAGCAAGAAAAAGAAATATTAAATAAATCTCAAATTAATTATATTAAGTTTACAGAATCCTTTATTTTTGGGCAATTTTTAAATTTATGTTAAATTTCTAATTAACTTAGTATTTTTTTAATATTAATATATTATGTTATTCTATTTAGTTATAAACAAAGTATTAATTTTCAAAAAATAATGTATATTTTCTGTTTATAAATTATATTTATATCAATTTATTTTGTACAAAATGTAATATTAAATTTAATATATTCTTCAAAATTGAGAGAATTAATCAATTTCTAATTCCATCGAGAAAATACTCATCGAAATTCCGAAATTAGAGAATTCTAACGATTTCCTCAATTTCTCGAAATTGACAGAGTTAATCAATTGCTCAATTCTAGATCGCGAATCCATCCAAATAGTCCCCGACGGTTCTGTTTGGCGGAATGGAATGTCCAATTCCCTAATTACGGTGTTCACTTCGATCCAAAAATTTGGAAATTGACGGAATTAGGGAATTCCAACATTTTCAAATTCCGGTTTTGGATTCTGACAATTTTGAGAGAAATTCATATAATTTTTGGAAATTGGGGTGGGTCCCACAAATAAAGTGATGAATTTATATAAAATTTAGGGCTTTTTAAAAAAGTTTTTATTTTTAAATTGATTTGCTTGTTTCAGTTTGAAAATATTTATTTCACAAAATATAATTTGCCTTTAAGGAAATTTGTAATTTTAAATTCATCAAATTATTTAACATGGCAGCTACAATGTAATAAACAAATCAAGAGTTAATTTTATTATATTTAAATAACTCTTCGTTTATGGGCCATTCAATGTAATATATTAATTTTTGAATAAATAAATTATTTTTCTAAGAAAATATTTTTTTTACGTTCATCAAATTATTTAACCTGAAAAAATATAAAATAAATCCTAAATTCATTGTCTTACAATTATGGAATTCTTTATTTTTGGGCCACTTTTAAATTTATATTAAATTTTCATTAACTTAGCGTTTCGTAATATTAATATATTACATTATACTCTTTACTTAGTAATATAGTACTTATTTTCGAAAAATAGTATATATGTGACGGTTGTAGATTATATTTATATCTTTTTAGTATTCTGTAATTAAATTTAATATATATGTATTTTACGTTTATCAAACTATTTAATAAGGGAAAAATATATTCAATAAGTGAAAAATTATTTATTCTATAATTATCGAATTCATTATTGTTTGGCCATTTTTAAATTTATATTGATTTTTTCGTGAACTTACTCTTTTCTGATGTTAATATATTATATTGTTCTATTCACCTATAAATGAAGTATGAATTTCGGAAAAATAGTATATATTTTGTATTCATAAATTATTTTTATATCTTTCCAGTTTGTACCAAATATAATGTTCAATTTAATATTTTTTTAAAATAGAGAGAAATAATCATTTTCTAATTCACACAAAAAAATACTCATCCAAACACCGGAATTAGACAAGTCCCTCATTTTCAAGGAATTGACAGAGTTGATCAATTTCTCAATTCCAGATTGGGAATTCTTCGGAACGACACTTAAGTGTCTCTTGGGATGGATTCCAAATCCGAGGAATTGAGGAAATTGACGGAATTAAAATTCCAATTCCTTAGTTACGGTGTTTACCACGACTGCAAAATTTCGAATTGACGCAATCGGATAGTTCTCCCCATTTTCCAATTCCGGTTTTGAATTCCGAGAATTTTGAGAGCAATTCATCTAATTCATTAGAATTGTGGTGGGGCCCACAAATTAACAATAGGCCATTATTCAAAGTTCTTTATTTTTAAACTAATATACTTGTTTTAATTTTAAAGTATTTATTTCACTAAAAAAATTTACATTTAAATATTTTAATATTGAATTTACCAAAGCATTTAACTTGTTAGCTAAAATATAACAAACAAATCTTGAATTAATTTTATTATATTTAAATAATTCCTCAATTATGGGCAATTTTAATAATTATATTAATTTTTGAAGTAATACATTATTTCTCTAAGAAAATATTTGTTTTAGGTAATCAAATTATTTAATAGCGAAAAATATTAAATAAATCCTAATTTAATTGCATTATAATTATAGAATTCTTTCTTTTAGGGCCCCTTTGAATTTATATTAATTTTCTAGTTAAGTTGGCATTTTCTAATATTAATATATTATATTATACTGTTTACTTATGAATAAAGTACTTTTATTTTAAAAATAGTATATATGTGACGTTTGTAGATTATATTTATATTCCTTTTAGTATTTCGTAACAAAATTTAATATTGAATTTTATATATATAACGTCTATCAAACTATCTAATAAAAAAAAGTATATTAAATAAATCCTGAATTAATTGTATTATATTTATACAATTCATTATTTTTGGGCCATTTGCAAATTTATGTCATTTTTTAATTAACTTAGTGTTTTCGAATATTAATATATTATATTATTCTATTTACACAAAAATAAAGTATTAATTATCACAAAATAATAAATATTTTGTGTTGATAAATTCTTTGTATATTTGTAAAGTTTGTGCCAAATATAGTATTAAATTTAATATATTTTTTGAAATAGATAGAACTTATCAATTTCTAATTTCATGCAAAAAATACTCATGCAAACACCGGAATTAGACAATTCCAACAATTCGGTCACTTTCTACGAATTGACAGAGTCGATCAATTTCTTAGTTCCGGATTGGGAATTCCTCGGAATGGCGCTTAAGGGTCTATTGGGTTGGATTCCAAATCCTAGGAATTGAGAGAAATGGAGGAATTAAAAGTCCAACTCCTTAGTTACGGTGTTTAGTTAGATTCCAAAACTCGGAATTGGCGGAATTGTACAACTCCTACCCTTTTCCAATTCCGGTTTTGAGTTCCAAAAATTTTCGCGAAAATACTTCTACTTCCTGCGATTGCGGCGGGGCCCACAAATAGCGTTTAGGCATTTTTTAAACGTTCTTTATTTTAAATAATTCATTGTATTAATTTTAAATTATTTATTTTGTAAAAATAAATTATATTTAAAAATTGTAATGTTAAATTTACCGAATTATTTAACTTGTTACCAAAAATATAATAAACGAATCCGAAATTGCTTTTATGATATTTATATAATTATTTATTTTTGGGATATTTTAATAATTTTATTATTTTTTATTAATAAATTTTATTTATAAAAATACCTATTTAATATCTATCAAATTATTTGATTATAGAAATTAAGAAAATCCTAAATTAACTTTAGTATAATTAAGAAATTCTTTATTTCTGGGACATTTTTAAACGTTTACTAATTATTTTAACTGACTTGACATTTTCTAATATTAATATATTATATTATTCAATTTACTAATTTGTTTCTGAAAAATAGTATATATGTTATGTTTATGAATTATATTTATATTTTTTAGTATTTTGTACTAAATTTAATATATACGTATTTTACCTTTATCAAAATATTTTATAAGAAAAAATTATTTCAAATAAATGCTAAACTAATCGTATTATAACTATAGAATTCTTCATTTTTCGGCTATTTCTAATTTATATTAATTTTTCATTAACTTAGCATTTTCTAATATTAATATATTTTATTATTTTCCTTACAAATATATAAAGCATTTATTTTTAAAAAGTAGTATATAGATTATGTTTGTGAATTATATTTATATTTTTGAAGTATTTTACAACTGAATTTAATATCAAATTTAATATATATGTATTTTACGTTTTACCAAACCATTTAGCAAGGAAACGAAACATATTAAATACATCTCATAATAATTTATGATTAAAGTTTACAGAATCGCCTTTATTTTTGGGCAATTTTGTAAATTTATTGTTAAATTTCTAATGCACTTAGTATTTTTAATATAATATATATGTTATTCTATTTTAGTTAAAACAAAGGCTTAATTTTCAAAAAACATGTATATTTTGTTTAAGTTAAATTGTATATTTATATCCCATTTATTTTGTAACAATGTACTATTAAAATTTTAATATATCTTCAAATTGAGAGAATTAATCAGGATTTCCTAATTCCATCGCGAAAATACGATCGAAATTCCGAAATTAGGAGAATTCTACCGATTCATCAATTTTCTCGAAATTGACAGAGCTTTTAATCACTTGTTCCTCAATTTGATCGCGAATCCACCAAATAGTCCCCGACGGTTCTGTTTGGCGGAATTGGAATGTCCCATTCCCTCCTTTTATTTCACGGTGTTTCACTTCGATCCAAAAATTTGGACATTGACGGAATTAGGGAATTCCACATTTCAAATTCCGGTTTTGGATTCTGCCAATTTTGAGAGAAAGTCATATAATTTTGAACTTGGGGTGGGTCCCCACAAATTAAAGTGATGACCTTTATATAAACTTAGGGCTTTTTAAAAAAAGTTTTTATTTTTAAAGTTGTTTGCTTGTTTCAGTTTGGAACATATTTATTTAACAAAATATAATTTTCCTTTAAAGAAATTTGTAATTTTAAATTCATCAAATTATTTAACCTGGCAGCTACAATGTAATAAACAAATCAAGAGTTAATTTTGTTATATTTAAATAACTCTTCATTTATGGGCCATTCTATGTAATATATTAATTTTTGAATAAATAAATTATTTTTCTAAGAAAATATTTTTTTTTTTCGTTAATCAAATTATTTAACCGGAAAAAATATAAAATAAATCCTAAATTCATTGTCTTACGATTATGGAATTCTTTATTTTTGGGCCACTTTGAAATTTTTATTAAATTTTCATTAACTTAGCATTTCCTAATATTAATATATTACATTATACTCTTTACCTAGTAATATAGTACTTATTTTCCAAAAATAGTATATATGGGACGTTTGTAGATTATATTTATATCTTTTTAGTATTCTGTAATTAAATTTAATATATATGTATTTTACGTTTATCAAACTATTTAACAAGGGAAAAATATATTCAATAAGTGAAAAATTATTTCTTCTATCATTATGGAATTCATTATTGTTTGGCCATTTTTAAATTTATATAAATTTCTCCGTGAACTTACTCTTTTCTGATGTTAATATATTGTATTGTTCTATTCACCTATAAATGAAGTATGAATTTCGGAAAAATAATATATATTTTGTATTCATAAATTATTTTTATATCCTTTCAGTCTGTACCAAATATAATGTTAAATTTAACATATTTTTTAAAATAGAGAGAAAAAATCATTTTCTAATTCACACAAAAAAATACTAATCCGAACATCGGAATTAGACAAGTCCCTCACTTTCAAGGAATTGACAGAGTTGACCAATTTCTCAATTCCAGATTGGGAATTCTTCGGAACGACACTTAAGTGTCTCTTGGCATGGATTCCAAATCCGAGGAATTGAGGAAATTGACGGAATTAAAATTCCAATTCCTTAGTTACGGTGTTTAGCACGACTGCAAAATTCCGAATTGACAGAATCAGATAGTTCTCCCCATTTTCCAATTCTGATTTTGAATTCCGAGAATTTTGAGAGTAATTCATCTAATTCATTGGAATTGTGGTGGGGCCCACAAATTAACAATAGGCAATTATTCAAAGTTCTTTATTTTTAAACTAATATACTTGTTTTAATTTTAAAGTATTTATTTCACTAAAAAAATTTACATTTAAATATTTTAATATTGAATTTACCAAAGCATTTAACTTGTTAGCTAAAATATAACAAACAAATCTTGAATTAATTTTATTATATTTAAATAATTCCTCAATTATGGGCAATTTTAATAATTATATTAATTTTTGAAGTAATACATTATTTCTCTAAGAAAATATTTGTTTTAGGTAATCAAATTATTTAATAGCGAAAAATATTAAACAAATCCTAATTTAATTGCATTATAATTATAGAATTCTTTCTTTTAGGGCCCCTTTGAATTTATATTAATTTTCTAGTTAAGTTGGCATTTTCTAATATTAATATATTATATTATACTGTTTACTTATGAATAAAGTACTTTTATTTTAAAAATAGTATATACTGGTGGACGTTTGGAGTTGTCGTTGCGTGGCCTCCCTTCCTTCATCCGGCCTAGATTATATTTTATATGCCTTTTAGTATTTCGTAACTCAATTTAATATTAAATTTAATATATATGTATTTTATGTTTATCAAACTATTTAACACGAAAAAATATATTAAATAAATCCTGAATTAATTGTATTATAATTATACGATTCATTATTTTTCGGCCATTTTTAAATTTATGTTAATTTTTTTAATTAACTTAGTGTTTTCTAATATTAGCATATTATATTATTCTAATTTACACCACAATAAAGTATTAATTTATCACAAACATAATAAAATATTTTGTGTTGATAAATTCTTTTATCTTTGTAAAGTTTGTACCAACTTTATAGTATAAATTTAATATATTTTTGAAATAGATTAGAACTTATCAATTTGTCAGTTTCATCGCACAAAATACTCTGCACACACCGGGCATTAGGACATTCCAACACAATTTGCGGTCACTTTCTACGACTTGACGGCTCGCTCAATTTCTTAGTTCCGGATTGGGATCCTCGGGAAATGGCCGCTAAGGGTCTTGGGGTTGGATTCCAAAATCCCCCCCCCCTAGGAATTGCGAGAATATGGAGGATTAAAAGTCAAAACTCCTTAGTTACGGTGTTTAGTTAGATTCCAAAACTCGGAATTGGCGGAATTGTACAACTCCTACCCTTTTCCAATTCCGGTTTTGAGTTCCAAAAATTTTCAGAGAAAATACTTCTAATTCCTGCGAATTGCGGCGGGGCCCACAAATTAGCGTTTAGGCAATTTTTTAAAAGTTCTTTATTTTTAAAATAATTCACTTGTATTAATTTTAAAATATTTATTTTGTAAAAATAAATTATATTTAAAAATTGTAATGTTAAATTTACCGAATTATTTAACTTGTTACCAAAAATATAATAAACGAATCCGAAATTGCTTTTATGATATTTATATAATTATTTATTTTTGGGATATTTTAATAATTTTATTATTTTTTATTAATAAATTTTATTTATAAAAATACCTATTTAATATCTATCAAATTATTTGATTATAGAAATTAAGAAAATCCTAAATTAACTTTAGTATAATTAAGAAATTCTTTATTTCTGGGACATTTTTAAACGTTTACTAATTATTTTAACTGACTTGACATTTTCTAATATTAATATATTATATTATTCAATTTACTAATTTGTTTCTGAAAAATAGTATATATGTTATGTTTATGAATTATATTTATATTTTTTAGTATTTTGTACTAAATTTAATATGTATGTATTTTACCTTTATCAAAATATTTTATAACAAAAAATTATTTCAAATAAATGCTAAACTAATCGTATTATAACTATAGAATTCTTTATTTTTGGGCTATTCTTAAATTTACATTAATTTCTCATTAACTTAGCATTTTCTAATATTAATATATTTTATTATTTTCCTTACTTATAAATAAAGCGTTTATTTTCAACAAGCAGTATACACATTATGTTTGTGAATTATATTTATATTTTTTTTAAGTATTTTACAACTGAATTTAATATCAAATTTAATATATATGTATTTTACGTTTACCAAACCATTTAGCAAGAAAAAGAAATATTAAATAAATCTCAAATTAATTATATTAAGTTTACAGAATCCTTTATTTTTGGGCAATTTTTAAATTTATGTTAAATTTCTAATTAACTTAGTATTTTTTAATATTAATATATTATGTTATTCTATTTAGTTATAAACAAAGTATTAATTTTCAAAAAATAATGTATATTTTCTGTTTATAAATTATATTTATATCAATTTATTTTGTACAAAATGTAATATTAAATTTAATATATTCTTCAAAATTGAGAGAATTAATCAATTTCTAATTCCATCGAGAAAATACTCATCGAAATTCCGAAATTAGAGAATTCTAACGATTTCCTCAATTTCTCGAAATTGACAGAGTTAATCAATTGCTCAATTCTAGATCGCGAATCCATCCAAATAGTCCCCGACGGTTCTGTTTGGCGGAATGGAATGTCCAATTCCCTAATTACGGTGTTCACTTCGATCCAAAAATTTGGAAATTGACGGAATTAGGGAATTCCAACATTTTCAAATTCCGGTTTTGGATTCTGACAATTTTGAGAGAAATTCATATAATTTTTGGAAATTGGGGTGGGTCCCACAAATAAAGTGATGAATTTATATAAAATTTAGGGCTTTTTAAAAAAGTTTTTATTTTTAAATTGATTTGCTTGTTTCAGTTTGAAAATATTTATTTCACAAAATATAATTTGCCTTTAAGGAAATTTGTAATTTTAAATTCATCAAATTATTTAACATGGCAGCTACAATGTAATAAACAAATCAAGAGTTAATTTTATTATATTTAAATAACTCTTCGTTTATGGGCCATTCAATGTAATATATTAATTTTTGAATAAATAAATTATTTTTCTAAGAAAATATTTTTTTTACGTTCATCAAATTATTTAACCGGAAAAAATATAAAATAAATCCTAAATTCATTGTCTTACAATTATGGAATTCTTTATTTTTGGGCCACTTTTAAATTTATATTAAATTTTCATTAACTTAGCGTTTCGTAATATTAATATATTACATTATACTCTTTACTTAGTAATATAGTACTTATTTTCGAAAAATAGTATATATGTGACGGTTGTAGATTATATTTATATCTTTTTAGTATTCTGTAATTAAATTTAATATATATGTATTTTACGTTTATCAAACTATTTAATAAGGGAAAAATATATTCAATAAGTGAAAAATTATTTATTCTATAATTATCGAATTCATTATTGTTTGGCCATTTTTAAATTTATATTGATTTTTTCGTGAACTTACTCTTTTCTGATGTTAATATATTATATTGTTCTATTCACCTATAAATGAAGTATGAATTTCGGAAAAATAGTATATATTTTGTATTCATAAATTATTTTTATATCTTTCCAGTTTGTACCAAATATAATGTTAAATTTAATATTTTTTTAAAATAGAGAGAAAAAATCATTTTCTAATTCACACAAAAAAATACTCATCCAAACACCGGAATTAGACAAGTCCCTCATTTTCAAGGAATTGACAGAGTTGATCAATTTCTCAATTCCAGATTGGGAATTCTTCGGAACGACACTTAAGTGTCTCTTGGGATGGATTCCAAACCGAGGAATTGAGGAAATTGACGGAATTAAAATTCCAATTCCTTAGTTACGGTGTTTACCACGACTGCAAAATTTCGAATTGACGCAATCGGATAGTTCTCCCCATTTTCCAATTCCGGTTTTGAATTCCGAGAATTTTGAGAGCAATTCATCTAATTCATTAGAATTGTGGTGGGGCCCACAAATTAACAATAGGCCATTATTCAAAGTTCTTTATTTTTAAACTAATATACTTGTTTTAATTTTAAAGTATTTATTTCACTAAAAAAATTTACATTTAAATATTTTAATATTGAATTTACCAAAGCATTTAACTTGTTAGCTAAAATATAACAAACAAATCTTGAATTAATTTTATTATATTTAAATAATTCCTCAATTATGGGCAATTTTAATAATTATATTAATTTTTGAAGTAATACATTATTTCTCTAAGAAAATATTTGTTTTAGGTAATCAAATTATTTAATAGCGAAAAATATTAAATAAATCCTAATTTAATTGCATTATAATTATAGAATTCTTTCTTTTAGGGCCCCTTTGAATTTATATTAATTTTCTAGTTAAGTTGGCATTTTCTAATATTAATATATTATATTATATTATACTGTTTACTTATGAATAAAGTACTTTTATTTTAAAAATAGTATATATGTGACGTTTGTAGATTATATTTATATTCCTTTTAGTATTTCGTAACAAAATTTAATATTGAATTTTATATATATAACGTCTATCAAACTATCTAATAAAAAAAAAGTATATTAAATAAATCCTGAATTAATTGTATTATATTTATACAATTCATTATTTTTGGGCCATTTGCAAATTTATGTCATTTTTTAATTAACTTAGTGTTTTCGAATATTAATATATTATATTATTCTATTTACACAAAAATAAAGTATTAATTATCACAAAATAATAAATATTTTGTGTTGATAAATTCTTTGTATATTTGTAAAGTTTGTGCCAAATATAGTATTAAATTTAATATATTTTTTGAAATAGATAGAACTTATCAATTTCTAATTTCATGCAAAAAATACTCATGCAAACACCGGAATTAGACAATTCCAACAATTCGGTCACTTTCTACGAATTGACAGAGTCGATCAATTTCTTAGTTCCGGATTGGGAATTCCTCGGAATGGCGCTTAAGGGTCTATTGGGTTGGATTCCAAATCCTAGGAATTGAGAGAAATGGAGGAATTAAAAGTCCAACTCCTTAGTTACGGTGTTTAGTTAGATTCCAAAACTCGGAATTGGCGGAATTGTACAACTCCTACCCTTTTCCAATTCCGGTTTTGAGTTCCAAAAAATTTCAGAGAAAATACTTCTAATTCCTGCGAATTGCGGCGGGGCCCACAAATTAGCGTTTAGGCAATTTTTTAAAAGTTCTTTATTTTTAAAATAATTCACTTGTATTAATTTTAAAATATTTATTTTGTAAAAATAAATTATATTTAAAAATTGTAATGTTAAATTTACCGAATTATTTAACTTGTTACCAAAAATATAATAAACGAATCCGAAATTGCTTTT
>RXID01008301.1:0-27431 GCA_005019695.1 Trichopus zeylanicus subsp. travancoricus
GTAGTAGTAATAGTAGTAGTAGTAGTAGTAGTAGTAGTTGCAATAGAAGCAAAAGTTATGGTAGTAAAAGTATGAGTAGTAGTAGTAGTAGAAGTGGTATTAGTCGTAGTATTAGTAGCAGCAGTAGTTCTAGCAGCAGTAGTAGTGGTAGTAGTAGTAGTAGCAATAGTAGTAGCAGAAGTTGTAAAAGGAGATGTTGCATTTGAAGCTGTAGCACTAGTAGTTGTAGAAGTAGTAGTAGTAGTAGTAGAAGTCGCAGTTGTCATTGTTGTAGTAGCATAAGTAGTAATAGTAGTAGTAGAAGCAGCTGTTGTTGTTGTAGAAGTAGTAGCAGTGGTGGTGGTGGTAGTAGTAGTAGTGGTTGTAGTTAAGAATCTTGGAGATACCTTAAATATCCCACTCCTGAACTGAGAAACGTTTCAGATTGCCAACCTCTGAGAACAATTACAGGACCAAATAAAATTAGGTATTAGAACAGCCAAACATGCAACAATTCAGAAATTAGAAAAAAAAAAAAACAAGGTAAAAGGAGGCAACAATTGAGCAATGAAACAAGGAAAGAGAAAAGGAACAAATGAGAGTTCCCGAAGAAATCACCCACAAAGACGATCTGAATCGCAAGCCAAAAGAAGAAATAGTACAAAAAAATGGAGATAAGATTACATCAAATAAATATGAAATCACAACAAAACAAGAAAAGAACAGAATCGTCCGCACGAAGCAAAGCAAAAGCTTCTAAGAAACATTCTAGGGTTCCAGATCCTTCGGGTAACTGGAAAAAGAACGATTGGACAAGCATCAAAAGAAAACCCTAGAAAAGGCCAACTCCCCCCCCCCCGAGATATCAAGCACCACGAAAATTCATCAAAAGGGGAGCAAGAAAATCAACCAAAACCCAGATCAATCGCATGGCAAACAGAAGAAATCCAAATCAAAGAGCGATCTAAGAAGCAAAGCTTGATATCCTCGTTGCAAACCCCATAATCGAGGTTGGAAATGTAGAGTTTGGTGTCCAGCTCGATCGATGATGCCCTGGCGGTCGCTGGAACAGGGAAGGCGGCAATCTGGTCGGCGGCGTACATGTTGTGCTTTTAAGCGGAGTCTGGTGCCTGGATCGATGGCGTCCATGAATTAAGATCGACCTAATTTGTCAGAGACGACACGGAGAGCTGGGATACAGAACTGGAGATCGGGTTGGGGCGAAACCCTAAGCGCGTGCCTTCCCCCCATGGAGTACAGGGCGAAGAAGTTCCCAGATCCGATTCGGGCCCCGGCGAATAGGGCCGATTTGGAGGAGCCGCCCCGGCCCCTGCCGCCGCTGGACTCCCGGTTGTTCTCGATGATGTCGTCGAGGGAAATGTCCAACACGCTGGACATTGAAGCCGATCCGGAAAGGGCGAGATGGAGAAAAAGGAAAATTTTCTGGGGCGGAGACGATGAAGCGAGAGGGTTTCGACGACGGAGTAAGAGACAGAAAACACCGGTAGGAGCGCACGGAAAAATGGGTGCATTTCGAATTATTCTTATTAGTTCAAAGCGATCACGGTGTAGTTGGTTATCGCGTGAGTCTAACACACTGAAGGTCTCTGGTTCGAGTCCGGGCGACGCCATCTGAATTTTTAAAAAATTTCTATTTCTATTTTTATTTATCCGTATGTATTTACAATACGAAGCTAAAACCCACCATTACATGTATAAATGTCAATACTATAAAATACATATAGCCCAAAATAGTATAAGATTTGCACAAAAACCCTTTCCATCAAGAAAAATTAAATGGTTAATTTTACATCCTAAAGTGGGAATTCAAGATACAAATAACAAAAAAGACATCTAACATCAACAAATTATCAATTACTTCAGTACTGATTCCGATTCCGCCTGCAAAATTGGTATTTCGACATTAAGAAGATGAAAAAAACAGCATTAACAAATAAGAATTCTTTTGTAATATCAAGATAAATAAGCAACATTACAGATTTGGAGACCACTCACCCAGGCTAGAGTTGGAGAAGCAATATGCTGATGGGATCTTCTGACGCCTGCTCGGGGACTTGGTACTGCAGATTTGCGTTCCCAATTAACCATTGCCAAGTGCCATGAATTTAAATGCCCTCAACATCTCCAACCTTCGATACTGATCAATGTGATCATGAAATTTTCTTCACAAGGACCAACTACAGGAGTTAAAAAGATGTTATTTTACCACCCCATCAGTGTTCTCCTCACCCTCTCTACAGTCTAATTCCTAGCCTGGGCATTGGGCAAGTGGAAATCGGGGCTTTCATCCAACAGAAATCTATAGACTTCCCATTGCCTCTCGAATGTTGTGTGCCTACCAATTTCAGCCTGGAAGCAGAGATCAAGTTATGCAGTAAATAGCATTCAGAAAAAAATAAAAAAATACCCACGAAGTGATCTCTCACCGAGAAGGTACAGACACTAAGGACCTTCAGAGCACTTGTGACATCAAAGAAGACAAAAGGCCTTCCCTTTCCAGACGACTCTACAGGATTGGCAACCAGAAGTTTAGGGTCAGGCCCCCGATTTACAATTACAACTCTTAGAGGATGAAGCGTTTCTCGTATCAAACGGGAACGAAGACCACTCTGCTTCTCAGGATCCACAACGTTCTTGCCGTCAATCTGATGGATAAAGAGGTCAACCTCTCGGTAACCTTTATGGTCTGACATAAATCGTCCATGAGCAATCTAACCAAACAAGACAAAAAAAACATATCAGGAAACCACTTGCAATACCACTACATGATTGTGCACTAGCTGTGTTGCAGATGCCTTATTTTGGTAGGCAGGACATCTTTGATAACAAGATATTACTTTTTCTTTTAGTGGGGAACAAGATAGTTAATATAGTACTAGCTATTCTAGTGACAATGAAGCCTATTTGACTACCAAGAAAGGAAAAATCAGAATGCTATCTGCCCATCGAGAAACAGTTATTGCCACCAGCTTGCAAAAAATTACCATACTAGTAAATGGTGATAATTAATCTAATCAAGATCATAAACCAATTAAGTCCATTTTCTACTATGAGACAAGCAACCATCAAGATAGTAATTTTTGGGGGGGAATAATGAAAAAGGAACAGCGAAACTACCTCAATGTTGCAATCCTTCAATGTCCTCAAAATATCATATAGGAGGCCTCTTTGGTCAACACAATGTACTTGGGGCAAAGTATGAGATGGAGTCCATGAATTATCGATCACTACACTTGGCTTCTTGAGCTTTGCCATATCTGGATTTAATGCCTGCAAGCAGAATTCATTGCCTGATATCTCAGGTCTAAAAAGTTCCTCGGCAATAGCTGGTGGAATGGACGAGAATCCTTGTTGAAATTCTTCGGCCAATTGAATCTCACAGCTTGTACAAGAATCTCCGGCATGGAACCTTTCACATGTATCATATTGTCTCTTTCTAATGTGCAAGAGCTCCATGAGAAACACAAAGATTATTCAGATGAAAAGTAAATTATTTGCCTGCAATAACCAACCATAACCAACAATAATAGGATAAACATAAGAACAATATTCTTAAGTATCAACAGTCAACTTACAGACCACGTGTTTGTGTTTTCCCCAAGACAAACAAGTTAAGGCACCAATCACAAGACAATAATACTAAAAAACATGGAGATTAACTTTTTTTTTCCTACTTTCAATTAAAAGACCTTGCAAAATCTTAGATGGAAGAATTCTAATAAACTACTCCAGAGATCAACCAGTAGCGAAACATACCATAGTGAATATAACAGCTCAAATGACATCTGTTGACAAAAACAAAGCAATGTGAATGTAGTGGATTGAGAAATAAGAATGCTCATGATATGACAGTGAAGAAGACAAACTAGGCCTAAATCCTAAAGGAAATATCTTTTAATCATTAGGGAATTAACTAAACATGGACTTAATAAAAGTAGAAGAAAATAACAATTCTCAAAGTATTTCAATTACTAATTTAAAGCATCAAAGTGAACAAAACAGAACACATTAGTTTGTAATTTCACATAGCAAAGTAGCAGATCCATGAACTAAACTCAACAAACAATGCTTACATGCCATCCATCTTTATTAAGTCAACAACTCTGCCATCAGGAGTGGTTGAGACTTTCACTCTATGTATCAAAAGGTCAAGGTCACTGAGAACTCGAGTGACATCTGCACCGAATAGTATAATCACACTCAGCACTCCAAGATATAGAATTTTTCAGATTCAAGATCACTTACCATGTAGTAATCCCTTCCGATCAACACTAAATAGCTTCAATAGGTAGACCTGAGGTGTTGTTGGATCCCCAAAATCATAATAAAATGAGATAGGACAAGTGGGGCATGCCGATAGCAGACGGTTTTTCTCCTATTAGTTTAACAATCTCCCCCTTCATGTGTGATTTGACCACATCAATTTTAACACTCTTAATCAAGAACTCTCACGGATCGATAACTTATGTAGGAGTGAAGAGAGCCAAGAAATGATCGTTGTGAAGGCTCACAAAGTGGCGAGAAGTTTTGGTGACGGCGGCGGCGAATTAGGGTTAGGGTTTGATGGTGAGTTGAGGAGGAAGAAGGAGATGGGTTTAGGTTTAATTTAGGATTGATTTTGGTTTAGGTTATGGTTTGGATTTGGTTTGGGTTGAGCTTTGAGTTAATTGGGTTAGTCAATAAATAATTTATCGCAGTGACTCCAAAATATTCGTCCTTTGGTTCATATTCTCTATTGTATTATGTTATTTTACTTTGAAAAAAATTAAAAATTAAATGTCTGTAGATATCACATTATTACTTTCCTAAAATAGACGTCGAGCACAACCGTACCCAACTAACTTGACACGGACCAGGGTTTTATTTGCACATGTGGCATGGTTAGATACTGCGTTTGTTTCGAGAGGTCTAAGTTGACATTTTTATTCTCGAGTAATAACCCTTCATTTGTGAATATAATTTAAGGGTAATTACGAACACCCCCCCGTAATTTCCGTAATTTCCCACACCACCCCCCTTTTCAAAATATTTACCTACACCCCCTTGATTGCTATTTAATCAAAATTTTCTCCAAAAATTTCGATTTTACCCTCTGTTATTTTTACAATTAAACCCATAAAAACTTATTTTCTCACTCCCATTCTTTCTCCCAAAATATTTACAAATAAGCGCTTGAAATATTTTTATTTATAAAAAATTCAAATGATAATATTTTTCAAAAAAATATTTATAAGGAGCTAAAATATTTTAAATATTATATAAATAAACCCTAATATTAGTATATTTATAAATAAGCCCCTTGAATTATTTTTATTTATAAAAAAGTCCAAATGTTAATATTTTTTATATGAAAATTTATAAAAAGGACCTTAAATATTTTAAATATTTTATAAATAAACCCTACATAAGAAATTTAATTACAAATCTTATATTTGTGAATTTACAAATACTTTCCCTGAATATTTTTATTGAAAAATAAGTCAAAAATTTATAAGTTTTAAAAAAATTAACAAAAAAGAGTTGAAAGTATTTAAACTTAAAAATTTAAAATACAAGTTCAATATTTTCTTTATTTACAAATAGACCCCTCAAATTTTTTTATTTATAAATAAGACCAATTTTTATCAACTTTTTAATAAAATTTCACAATATTGACGTTTTAAAATTAAAATTTTGAATTACAAATTTAGTATTTTTACATTTACAAATAGACCCCGTGAATATTTTTATTTATAAATAAGTTCAAAATTTTATCATCTTTAAAATAAAATTTTATAAAAAAGACATTGAAGGTTTTTAAATTTAAAATTTTAAATTACAATTTTAATATTTATACATTTATAAATAGACCCCTAAAAGATATTTATTTATAAATAAGTCTAAATTTTTTTATTTTTTAAATAAAATTTTACAAAGAAGACATTGAAGATTTTAAAACTTAAAATTTGAAATTACAAGTTTTATATTTGTACATTTACAAATAGACCCCTTGAATATTTTTATTTATAAATAGTCTAAATTTTAATCATTTTTAAAATTAAATTTTATAAAAAAGACATTGAAGGTTTTAAAACTTAAAATTTAAAATTACAAGTTTCATGTTTGTACATTTTCAAATAGATCCCTTGAATATTTTTATTTATAAATAAGCCCAAATTTTTTATCATTTTTTAAATAAAATTTTACAAAAAAGACATTGAAAGTTTTCAGACTTAAAATTTCAAATTACAAGTTTAACATTTGTCATTTAAAAATAGACCATTTGAATATTTTTATTTATAAATAAGTCTAAATTTTATTTATTTTAAAACTAAATTTTACGAATAAGTCATTGAAGGTTTGAAAATTTAAAATTTAAAATTACAACTTTCATGTTGTACATTTACAAATAGACCCTATGAATATTTTTATTTATAAATAAGTCTAAAATTTTTATCATGTTTTAAATAAAATTTTACAAAAAAGACATTGAAGGTTTTCAAACTTAAAATTTAATATTTACACATTTAAAATTAGACCCCCTAAATATTTTTATTTATAGATAAGTCCAAATTTTATTTATTTTAAAACTAAATTTTACGAATAAGTCATTGAAGGTTCGAAAACTTAAAATTTAAAATTACAACTTTCATATTGTATATTTACAAATAAACCCCTTGAATATTTTTATTTATAAATAAGTCTAAATTTGTTATCGTGTTTTATATAAAATTTTACAAAAAAGGCATTAAAGGTTTTAAAACCTAAATTTTAAAATTATAAGTTTAATATTTATACATTTAAAATTAGATCCCTTGAATATTTTTATTTATAAAGAAGTCCAAATTTTATTTATTTTAAAACTAAAATTTTCAAATAGATAATGCCAATGAAGTCAAGAACATAAAGCAAGAAAATAAGTTAAAAATAGGCTACCTCTCAAACTACAGCCTTTAGCAACAAGAACACAGGCAGAGCAGAAGCAAACACAAACATAGCACAAAAGGGCAATCTTTCTCTCAAATCTCAACTCCACGAAGTACACAAAAACCCTCCTCCTCCTCCTTCTTTCTCTTCTTCTTCTTCTCACACTGCTCAAAAGTTGAGAACTCCAACAATAACTCACCCTTCTTCAAAGTTATAAAACTTGGACTAGTTTTGCTCCCTCTGACCAGAACCAAGGCTCCAGTCCCCACTAATGGCCTGCGGCCACATGGAACCGCAAACAGGACATTGTGATGGAATCACATCTAAGCTGAGACAGCTAAACCGGTTCCAATGTGAGATGCATTTTGCAGGCCCTGCTCCTTCCAACTGCTTTATTTATCTATTCACACTTCATTATGTCGTCCCGTGCAGGTTTCTGAAAAAATGCAAGCAATGCAATCCGAGTTGCAGCTGATGATGGCGTGCCCATGAGATCAAAAGAAGCTAAAGAGGGAGTAGATAGAGAGGGTTAGGGAGCCAGTTCCATCGTCTTGTCCGCTTTTGGTTTCAAGTGAAGTAATCCTCCCATGCTTTCTTGTCAGGGTATAGGGCTAAAGAGGAGAAAGGAAAAAAATAGTTGTATGATTAGCGAGCACAGCTTGTGCTTCTTGTAAGGTCCGTGCCAACTTTGTGGCAGGGGCCGCACGAGTATTGTACCCTGCATGCTTAAAATTCTTGGGCTAGTTCTGCTATGAGGTATTCAAATCAATGTGTTAAGCGAGATTTTAAATTTCAATTTTGGAAACGATTTTGTTTCAATAATTTTAGAGATCTAATAATGTTAAAAATTTTAAAATATTAAAAAAAATTTCAAATTATTTTGTTATGATCTTGAATGAAATTAAAATATTTCAAAATATTTTGAGTTTGGCCAATATCAGAATGAAACAATCTTAAAAATTAATTAAAAAATTTAGAGGTTTTAAAATTATTAAATATCGAAATTCCAAAATAGTTGAAAACAAAAATGAATATTGAATCTTGATGATACACCAAAGATGTTTAGCCGAGTCAAAAAAATGCTATAATTCGAGTTCGAAATCAAGTGATGGGTCGGGAAAATCAAGATAAATTTTTCTATAATACCGAGCTATCAAAGGTTTGGTTTAACCTCGAGTCAAGGTACTCGAACCTCGGAGCTCTCGAAATAATATTAAAATCAAGGTCTATCTAATTTCAGATACCTCAATATCCAAGTCGTGAGAGGTAAATATAAGAAATCATTCTCAAATCAGGGAATGGGTTTTGAGAGATTCGGAGTTTGGTGTCATCCGTTACAAAAAGTTCAATTGAAATCACGATGACGGAAATGGTAGATTTTTTATATGATCACCACTCTATCAATAACTTCATCTTCGAAATGGTAATGACTAATACCTAGTTATTCATTCCATTGGATCCATCGAGTCCATTTTTAGCTTGAGCGTCAGAACGACCATCGTTATAAAACTCGAGTCATTTTTTATGTTTTTTTTCTACACAGAACAACGAGAGGGTGTCCTAACAAATTTGTACACTTGCAGGTTTCGAGGCAATGTTTGCAGATATTGCTCACTTCTCGTACACTGCCATCCAGGTGCGGTTTGCTGGCATAAATTAGAAATTTTATTGAAATAATTCTATGGCTCTTCTTCTAAATATTTGTCCTACCTAATATGTCAATGGCAGATAGCTTTGGCTTACATGGGTCAAGCCGCCTACTTGTCAAAGCATCACAAAACAACCAATCAGATTGGCTTTTATGTCTCAGTTCCAGGTACACTTAATTTCCCTTCAGCTGATTGTTGACACAAATTGCTCCAAAGCTAAAGGTAAGCTATGTGATGAAATGATGGGATCAAGGTGAGGGATTATCACCAAGTAATAGGTGCTCTTCTCTATTCTTGGGGATAAAACATTTCGGGCTTGCAATATTATGAAAACCTCTGGGTTCTGGAGCACTATATGTTTCAATTGAGTGCTTGCGGGTATCAACCTTATGTGAAAATTGCCTCAAAAGAAGACCACAAATGAGTATAGTAGCTCATGACTTACCTTTCAACTATGTTTTTTTCTTGCATTTGAGACTTGCCACATTGCAGAAAGTATTTTATTTGTATCTCACTTCAACAAATGCATGTGCTTTTTACACAATATAGTTAGCTTTTTCAAGTTTCATCACCGACTGTCGCTTGGTATTTTTATATGTTCAATGTTCCTTATATGTTATGCACGCCATGACTTCGATGCGCAATTTATGCTTGCAGAAATTGTGAGGTGGCCTGTGCTTATAATTGCCATCTTAGCTTCTGTGGTGGGAAGCCAAGCAATCATCACTGGAACATTCTCTATCATAAACCAAAGCCAGTCACTTGGTTGCTTTCCAAGGGTCAAGGTAGTTCGCACTTCTGATAGAATTCATGGCCAGATTTATATTCCAGAGATCAATTGGATGCTCATGATCCTTTGCATAGTTGTTGTTGTTGGCTTCAGAGATACAAAACACATGGGCAATGCATCAGGTAATTTCTCATTCCGTTTGTTCAAAATACTGGTTACAACTGCATCATAAATGCAAAAATCATTCTGTTGTACAAGTTTATCATGTGTTCATTGTATGTTTCTTCCGCTAGTAGCACTTGTCGATAAAATCTTGTATTATTCATGCAGGACTAGCAGTAATCACGATGATGCTGGTCACCACATGCCTCACTTCCTTGGTAATGATATTATGCTGGCACAAGCCGCCTCTGCCCGCGCTTGCTTTCCTCCTCTTCTTTGGCTCCCTGGAGTCTTTCTACTTCTCCGCCTCCCTGATCAAATTCCGTGAGGGCGCCTGGCTTCCAATCCTTCTTGCCCTCTTCCTAATGACAGTAATGTTCGTCTGGCACTACACCACCATAAAAAAAATACGAGTGTGACCTGCACAACAAGGTTTCTTTGGACTGTCTCCTCGCCTTGGGCATTGGCCTTGGCGTGCGTCCCTGGCATTGGCCTTGTCTACACTGACCTCATCTCGGGGGTACCAGCAAACTTCTCCCGGTTTGTCACGAACCTCCCAGCCTTCCACCGCATCCTTGTCTTCGTTTGCATCAAATCTGTTCCCGTCCCCTTTGTTCTGCCCGCGGAGCGGTACCTCATAGGTCGTGCAGGTCCCCCAAGCCACCATTCCTACTGCTGCATTGTTCGCTACGGTTACCGTGATGTTCCCCAAGATGTGGATCCTTTCGAGTCAGAGCTGATCAGTAGCTTAGCCGACTTCATTCGCCTTGAGGCGGCTTTTGGAGGCTCAAGGTCAAGTGATTCTACTGATTGTGGTGAGTGTATCCTCACTGTAATTGGCAGCAACACTGTTTCTGTCCTTCTTGTCATGCAAACGATGACAGCACCCAACCAAGTGATGATGATACAATAGAGTTAGAGCCCGTGAGAAGAGGAAAGAAGGTGAGATTCTTTCTGGAGGAGGACAATGTTGCAGACATGGATAACGCACAAGGGATGAGCTAGAGGAACTCTTATTTGCTCGCGAATCCGGAACTGCATTCATTCTGGGGCACTCCCATGTGCGGGCGAAGTCTGATTCATCGATCATGAAGAAGCTGGCCGTTGACATTGGGTACAACTTCCTGAAGAGGAACTGCCGGGGACCCCATGTTGCGCTCCGGGTGCCTCCGGCGTCGCTGCTGGAGGTTGGCATGGTTTATATTTTGTGAGCCAGACCTCAGAAGGGCTCGCGCAGCCATAGGTCATATGATGTGGTCGTATGTCTATAGTGATTTGTATTCGGACTAATAGGAAGCCGAGAACCCAAGAGGCATGGGGCCCACGCTTCTATGTGGATCTACCTCACTTTTGCCTTTGTACAGGAAGCGTCGATCTGTTTGGGATGTCGACCTAATCCTAGCTCTAAATCAATCTTGTATATCACTCGCTCATCAATAAGAATTAGAAAGTCCTTAGTTACTAATGAATTTTTTTAAAAAATTTGAACTTTTAGATTATTTTGATAGTTCAATCGAAATATGAGTGCGTTTAATAGCAAGAAGAGCAATTCAAAGAGTCTGCTTCTGCTTCTTGACTCAGTTTTTGTTTGGCGGAACAACTAATCAAATGCCTAAAAAGATAGCATTCTCATGTCACATTATTGCACTTCTTCTGATGCACACAAGCCTCACAAAGCACACAGCACAAATACGGTAAAAATGAATATGTGGGCATCCACATGTTTGAGTTTTCGGTGCCATTATGCTTCATGTCTTCATCTGAGGCCCTACCATGTGCCAACTAGTCATCTACTTGACCCACCTGTAAATCCAGGTGGTTCTTGAGAGATACCCAAGTTATCTCAAACTAGGGCCCCGAGTTACCGGCCTGACACAGATGTCCTCATGCTACTTGGCTTAAGTTTCGAGTGTTACATATGTAGAGGACGTAATAGTTAACCTGATTTTGAATTATCTCTGGCAATAAAGAGGAAGACTCAACTAGCTTTAATTTGCGCTCATCCATGGTAGTCTACATCACATAATATATTTTTAAATTTTGAACTAACAATTTCTCTCGTTTATATAAAGAATAAATATAATTATAATCACGAAATCTGTGTAGTATGTTACTCCATATACATGATGACTTTGAATTAAGGTTTTAAATTTTGACCTTGAAAATGGATTTATTGGTGGAGCCCTAGTTCGAAATTAGCTTCAGATCATCTCTGGCTTCTCGAAAATTCAATTTGTTAGGACACCCTCTCGTTGTTCTGCGTAGAAAAAAAACATAAAAAATGACTCGAGTTTTATAACGATGGTCATTCTGACGCTCAAGCTAAAAATGGACTCGATGGATCCAATGGAATGAATAACTAGGTATTAGTCATTACCATTTCGAAGATGAAGTTATTGATAGAGTGGTGATCATATAAAAAATCTACCATTTTCGTCATCGTGATTTCAATTGAACTTTTTGTAACGGATGACACCAAACTCCGAATCTCTCAAAACCCATTCCCTGATTTGAGAATGATTTCTTATATTTACCTCTCACGACTTGGATATTGAGGTATCTGAAATTAGATAGACCTTGATTTTAATATTATTTCGAGAGCTCCGAGGTTCGAGTACCTTGACTCGAGGTTAAACCAAACCTTTGATAGCTCGGTATTATAGAAAAATTTATCTTGATTTTCCCGACCCATCACTTGATTTCGAACTCGAATTATAGCATTTTTTTGACTCGGCTAAACATCTTTGGTGTATCATCAGGATTCAATATTCATTTTTGTTTTCAACTATTTTGGAATTTCGATATTTAATAATTTTAAAACCTCTAAATTTTTTAATTAATTTTTAAGATTGTTTCATTCTGATATTGGCCAAACTCAAAATATTTTGAAATATTTTAATTTCATTCAAGATCATAACAAAATAATTTGAATTTTTTTTAATATTTTAAAATTTTTAACATTATTAGATCTCTAAAATTATTGAAACAAAATCGTTTCCAAAATTGAAATTTAAAATCTCGCTTAACACATTGATTTGAATACCTCATAGCAGAACTAGCCCAAGAATTTTAAGCATGCAGGGTACAATACTCGTGCGGCCCCTGCCACAAAGTTGGCACGGACCTTACAAGAAGCACAAGCTGTGCTCGCTGATCATACAACTATTTTTTTCCTTTCTCCTCTTTAGCCTCTATACCCTGACAAGAAAGCATGGGAGGATTACTTCACTTGAAACCAAAAGCGGACAAGACGATGGAACTGGCTCCCTAACCCTCTCTATCTACTCCCTCTTTAGCTTCTTTTGATCTCATGGGCACGCCATCATCAGCTGCAACTCGGATTGCATTGCTTGCATTTTTTCAGAAACCTGCACGGGACGACATAGTGAAGTGTGAATAGATAAATAAAGCAGTTGGAAGGAGCAGGGCCTGCAAAATGCATCTCACATTGGAACCGGTTTAGCTGTCTCAGCTTAGATGTGATTCCATCACAATGTCCTGTTTGCGGTTCCATGTGGCCGCAGGCCATTAGTGGGGACTGGAGCCTTGGTTCTGGTCAGAGGGAGCAAAACTAGTCCAAGTTTTATAACTTTGAAGAAGGGTGAGTTATTGTTGGAGTTCTCAACTTTTGAGCAGTGTGAGAAGAAGAAGAAGAGAAAGAAGGAGGAGGAGGAGGGTTTTTGTGTACTTCGTGGAGTTGAGATTTGAGAGAAAGATTGCCCTTTTGTGCTATGTTTGTGTTTGCTTCTGCTCTGCCTGTGTTCTTGTTGCTAAAGGCTGTAGTTTGAGAGGTAGCCTATTTTTAACTTATTTTCTTGCTTTATGTTCTTGACTTCATTGGCATTATCTATTTGAAAATTTTAGTTTTAAAATAAATAAAATTTGGACTTCTTTATAAATAAAAATATTCAAGGGATCTAATTTTAAATGTATAAATATTAAACTTATAATTTTAAAATTTAGGTTTTAAAACCTTTAATGCCTTTTTTGTAAAATTTTATATAAAACACGATAACAAATTTAGACTTATTTATAAATAAAAATATTCAAGGGGTTTATTTGTAAATATACAATATGAAAGTTGTAATTTTAAATTTTAAGTTTTCGAACCTTCAATGACTTATTCGTAAAATTTAGTTTTAAAATAAATAAAATTTGGACTTATCTATAAATAAAAATATTTAGGGGGTCTAATTTTAAATGTGTAAATATTAAATTTTAAGTTTGAAAACCTTCAATGTCTTTTTTGTAAAATTTTATTTAAAACATGATAAAAATTTTAGACTTATTTATAAATAAAAATATTCATAGGGTCTATTTGTAAATGTACAACATGAAAGTTGTAATTTTAAATTTTAAATTTTCAAACCTTCAATGACTTATTCGTAAAATTTAGTTTTAAAATAAATAAAATTTAGACTTATTTATAAATAAAAATATTCAAATGGTCTATTTTTAAATGACAAATGTTAAACTTGTAATTTGAAATTTTAAGTCTGAAAACTTTCAATGTCTTTTTTGTAAAATTTTATTTAAAAAATGATAAAAAATTTGGGCTTATTTATAAATAAAAATATTCAAGGGATCTATTTGAAAATGTACAAACATGAAACTTGTAATTTTAAATTTTAAGTTTTAAAACCTTCAATGTCTTTTTTATAAAATTTAATTTTAAAAATGATTAAAATTTAGACTATTTATAAATAAAAATATTCAAGGGGTCTATTTGTAAATGTACAAATATAAAACTTGTAATTTCAAATTTTAAGTTTTAAAATCTTCAATGTCTTCTTTATAAAATTTTATTTAAAAAATAAAAAAATTTAGACTTATTTATAAATAAATATCTTTTAGGGGTCTATTTATAAATGTATAAATATTAAAATTGTAATTTAAAATTTTAAATTTAAAAACCTTCAATGTCTTTTTTATAAAATTTTATTTTAAAGATGATAAAATTTTGAACTTATTTATAAATAAAAATATTCACGGGGTCTATTTGTAAATGTAAAAATACTAAATTTGTAATTCAAAATTTTAATTTTAAAACGTCAATATTGTGAAATTTTATTAAAAAGTTGATAAAAATTGGTCTTATTTATAAATAAAAAAATTTGAGGGGTCTATTTGTAAATAAAGAAAATATTGAACTTGTATTTTAAATTTTTAAGTTTAAATACTTTCAACTCTTTTTTGTTAATTTTTTTAAAACTTATAAATTTTTGACTTATTTTTCAATAAAAATATTCAGGGAAAGTATTTGTAAATTCACAAATATAAGATTTGTAATTAAATTTCTTATGTAGGGTTTATTTATAAAATATTTAAAATATTTAAGGTCCTTTTTATAAATTTTCATATAAAAAATATTAACATTTGGACTTTTTTATAAATAAAAATAATTCAAGGGGCTTATTTATAAATATACTAATATTAGGGTTTATTTATATAATATTTAAAATATTTTAGCTCCTTATAAATATTTTTTTGAAAAATATTATCATTTGAATTTTTTATAAATAAAAATATTTCAAGCGCTTATTTGTAAATATTTTGGGAGAAAGAATGGGAGTGAGAAAATAAGTTTTTATGGGTTTAATTGTAAAAATAACAGAGGGTAAAATCGAAATTTTTGGAGAAAATTTTGATTAAATAGCAATCAAGGGGGTGTAGGTAAATATTTTGAAAAGGGGGGTGATGTGGGAAATTACGGAAATTACGGGGGGGTGTTCGTAATTACCCTTAAATTATATTCACAAATGAAGGGTTATTACTCGAGAATAAAAATGTCAACTTAGACCTCTCGAAACAAACGCAGTATCTAACCATGCCACATGTGCAAATAAAACCCTGGTCCGTGTCAAGTTAGTTGGGTACGGTTGTGCTCGACGTCTATTTTAGGAAAGTAATAATGTGATATCTACAGACATTTAATTTTTAATTTTTTTCAAAGTAAAATAACATAATACAATAGAGAATATGAACCAAAGGACGAATATTTTGGAGTCACTGCGATAAAATATTTATTGACTAACCCAATTAACTCAAAGCTCAACCCAAACCAAATCCAAACCATAACCTAAACCAAAATCAATCCTAAATTAAACCTAAACCCATCTCCTTCTTCCTCCTCAACTCACCATCAAACCCTAACCCTAATTCGCCGCCGCCGTCACCAAAACTTCTCGCCACTTTGTGAGCCTTCACAACGATCATTTCTTGGCTCTCTTCACTCCTACATAAGTTATCGATCCGTGAGAGTTCTTGATTAAGAGTGTTAAAATTGATGTGGTCAAATCACACATGAAGGGGGAGATTGTTAAACTAATAGGAGAAAAACCGTCTGCTATCGGCATGCCCCACTTGTCCTATCTCATTTTATTATGATTTTGGGGATCCAACAACACCTCAGGTCTACCTATTGAAGCTATTTAGTGTTGATCGGAAGGGATTACTACATGGTAAGTGATCTTGAATCTGAAAAATTCTATATCTTGGAGTGCTGAGTGTGATTATACTATTCGGTGCAGATGTCACTCGAGTTCTCAGTGATCTTGACCTTTTGATACATAGAGTGAAAGTCTCAACCACTCCTGATGGCAGAGTTGTTGACTTATTCTTTATTATGGATGGCATGTAAGCATTGTTTGTTGAGTTTAGTTCATGGATCTGCTACTTTGCTATGTGAAATTACAAACTAATGTGTTCTGTTTTGTTCACTTTGATGCTTTAAATTAGTAATTGAAATACTTTGAGAATTGTTATTTTCTTCTACTTTTATTAAGTCCATGTTTAGTTAATTCCCTAATGATTAAAAGATATTTCCTTTAGGATTTAGGCCTAGTTTGTCTTCTTCACTGTCATATCATGAGCATTCTTATTTCTCAATCCACTACATTCACATTGCTTTGTTTTTGTCAACAGATGTCATTTGAGCTGTTATGTTCACTATGGTATGTTTCGCTACTGGTTGATCTCTGGAGTAGTTTATTAGAATTCTTCCATCTAAGATTTTGCAAGGTCTTTTAATTGAAAGTAGGAAAAAAAAGTTAATCTCCATGTTTTTTAGTATTATTGTCTTGTGATTGGTGCCTTAACTTGTTTGTCTTGGGGAAAACACAAACACGTGGTCTGTAAGTTGACTGTTGATACTTAAGAATATTGTTCTTATGTTTATCCTATTATTGTTGGTTATGGTTGGTTATTGCAGGCAAATAATTTACTTTTCATCTGAATAATCTTTGTGTTTCTCATGGAGCTCTTGCACATTAGAAAGAGACAATATGATACATGTGAAAGGTTCCATGCCGGAGATTCTTGTACAAGCTGTGAGATTCAATTGGCCGAAGAATTTCAACAAGGATTCTCGTCCATTCCACCAGCTATTGCCGAGGAACTTTTTAGACCTGAGATATCAGGCAATGAATTCTGCTTGCAGGCATTAAATCCAGATATGGCAAAGCTCAAGAAGCCAAGTGTAGTGATCGATAATTCATGGACTCCATCTCATACTTTGCCCCAAATACATTGTGTTGACCAAAGAGGCCTCCTATATGATATTTTGAGGACATTGAAGGATTGCAACATTGAGGTAGTTTCGCTGTTCCTTTTTCATTATTCCCCCCCAAAAATTACTATCTTGATGGTTGCTTGTCTCATAGTAGAAAATGGACTTAATTGGTTTATGATCTTGATTAGATTAATTATCACCATTTACTAGTATGGTAATTTTTTGCAAGCTGGTGGCAATAACTGTTTCTCGATGGGCAGATAGCATTCTGATTTTTCCTTTCTTGGTAGTCAAATAGGCTTCATTGTCACTAGAATAGCTAGTACTATATTAACTATCTTGTTCCCCACTAAAAGAAAAAGTAATATCTTGTTATCAAAGATGTCCTGCCTACCAAAATAAGGCATCTGCAACACAGCTAGTGCACAATCATGTAGTGGTATTGCAAGTGGTTTCCTGATATGTTTTTTTTGTCTTGTTTGGTTAGATTGCTCATGGACGATTTATGTCAGACCATAAAGGTTACCGAGAGGTTGACCTCTTTATCCATCAGATTGACGGCAAGAACGTTGTGGATCCTGAGAAGCAGAGTGGTCTTCGTTCCCGTTTGATACGAGAAACGCTTCATCCTCTAAGAGTTGTAATTGTAAATCGGGGGCCTGACCCTAAACTTCTGGTTGCCAATCCTGTAGAGTCGTCTGGAAAGGGAAGGCCTTTTGTCTTCTTTGATGTCACAAGTGCTCTGAAGGTCCTTAGTGTCTGTACCTTCTCGGTGAGAGATCACTTCGTGGGTATTTTTTTATTTTTTTCTGAATGCTATTTACTGCATAACTTGATCTCTGCTTCCAGGCTGAAATTGGTAGGCACACAACATTCGAGAGGCAATGGGAAGTCTATAGATTTCTGTTGGATGAAAGCCCCGATTTCCACTTGCCCAATGCCCAGGCTAGGAATTAGACTGTAGAGAGGGTGAGGAGAACACTGATGGGGTGGTAAAATAACATCTTTTTAACTCCTGTAGTTGGTCCTTGTGAAGAAAATTTCATGATCACATTGATCAGTATCGAAGGGTGGAGATGTTGAGGGCATTTAAATTCATGGCACTTGGCAATGGTTAACTGGGAACGCAAATCTGCAGTACCAAGTCCCCGAGCAGGCGTCAGAAGATCCCATCAGCATATTGCTTCTCCAATTCTAGCCTGGGTGAGTGGTCTCCAAATCTGTAATGTTGCTTATTTATCTTGATATTACAAAAGAATTCTTATTTGTTAATGCTGTTTTTTTCATCTTCTTAATGTCGAAATACCAATTTTGCAGGCGGAATCGGAATCAGTACTGAAGTAATTGATAATTTGTTGATGTTAGATGTCTTTTTTGTTATTTGTATCTTGAATTCCCACTTTAGGATGTAAAATTAACCATTTAATTTTTCTTGATGGAAAGGGTTTTTGTGCAAAACTTATACTATTTTGGGCTATATGTATTTTATAGTATTGACATTTATACATGTAATGGTGGGTTTTAGCTTCGTATTGTAAATACATACGGATAAATAAAAACAGAAATAGAAATTTTTTAAAAATTCAGTTGGCGTCGCCCGGACTCGAACCGGAGACCTTCAGTGTGTTAGACTCACGCGATAACCAACTACACCGTGACCGCTTTGAACTAATAAGAATAATTCGAAATGCACCCATTTTTCCGTGCGCTCGTACCGGTGTTTTCTGTCTCTTACTCCGTCGTCGAAACCCTCTCGCTTCATCGTCTCCGCCCCAGAAAATTTTCCTTTTTCTCCATCTCGCCCTTTCCGGATCGGCTTCAATGTCCAGCGTGTTGGACATTTCCCTCGACGACATCATCGAGAACACCCGGGAGTCCAGCGGCGGCAGGGGCCGGGGCGGCTCCTCCAAATCGGCCCTATTCGCCGGGGCCCGAATCGGATCTGGGAACTTCTTCGCCCTGTACTCCATGGGGGGAAGGCACGCGCTTAGGGTTTCGCCCCAACCCGATCTCCAGTTCTGTATCCCAGCTCTCCGTGTCGTCTCTGACAAATTAGGTCGATCTTAATTCATGGACGCCATCGATCCAGGCACCGGACTCCGCTTAAAAGCACAACATGTACGCCGCCGACCAGATTGCCGCCTTCCCTGTTCCAGCGACCGCCAGGGCATCATCGATCGAGCTGGGCACCAAACTCTACATTTCCAACCTCGATTATGGGGTTTGCAACGAGGATATCAAGGTTTGCTTCTTAGATCGCTCTTTGATTTGGATCTCTTCTGTTTGCCATGCGATTGATCTGGGTTTTGGTTGATTTTCTTGCTCACCTTTTGATGAATTTTCGTGGTGCTCGATATCTTGTGGGGGTTGGCCTTTTCTAGGGTTTTCTTTTGATGCTTGTCCAATCGTTCTTTTTCCAGTTACCCGAAGGATCTGGAACCCTAGAATGTTTCTTAGAAACTTTTGCTTTGCTTCGTGCGGACGATTCTGTTCTTTTCTTGTTTTGTTGTGATTTCATGTTTATTTGATGTAATCTTATCTCCATTTTTTTGTACTATTTCTTCTTTTGGCTTGCGATTCAGATCTTCTTTGTGGGTGATTTCTTCGGGAACTCTCATTTGTTCCTTTTCTCTTTCCTTGTTTTCATTGCTCAATTGTTGCCTCCTTTTACCTTGTTTTTTTTTTTCTAATTTCTGAATTGTTGCATGTTTGGCTGTTCTAATACCTAATTTTATTTGGTCCTGTAATTGTTCTCAGAGGTTGGCAATCTGAAACGTTTCTCAGTTCAGGAGTGGGATATTTAAGGTATCTCCAAGATTCTTAGTTTCTCTTTGACCTCTTTCCCGCCATTCTTTTGCTTATTTCTGTGGAAAATTATGTTTAAGGGGACAACAGAGATTGTCTTTATGAGAAGAAATGAGGCTCTTGCGACTGAAAAGATACAACAATTTGCAGCTTGATGGGAAGCCTATGAAGATCGAAGTTATAGGAACAAATATCATGACTCCTGTTGCTGTGTCCTCCCAACAAGGTTTGTGAATTCAGTTGTTTTTCGAGTGTTTTGTGCAATTTTTCAGTATTAATGTTAGAATTCCTTTTTAATAACTATGGACATAAAATAATGATGTCAAGGTGCTCTCTCCCCTCTTTGTCCGTTGCATAGAATGAGCGTCAGCTGTTCATACAGTTTTAAACTGATAACATAATGTAAATATCTGTTTTGTAACATAATGTAGTTGCCACTTCCACGTCACCTTGATTTAGCTAATTCTATGGAAACCCTGCCTTTCAAAGTTATCCTTCCTCTGACCAGTCTCCTTGCAGCCCCCTTCGGCAATTGGGTCCTTCACTTTGGTTATTAAAGTCACCTTACTGCAACAGATGAAAATTGCAACTATCAGTTTTCTGAGTTTCTAGTTTTGTCAATTTGAGCCACCTAATTGAAACCCACCGATAGTTCATTGTGGTATCATACAAGCTAGTGAGCAGTGAGTGCGAGAACTTTTTTACCTCAGGCTTATATCTACTTAGCACAAATAAATCAGGAGCAATTTATTCTTAATTTTTGTTATACTTATATGTGCCTACATCCTGATATGATCTTACACAAATAAATAAACCAAAATGTCTGATATACAGTAGCATTAAAATATATGGCAAAATTATATTGATTGTGATTTTAGTATGTGTTGTTACACACTCTCTCTTTTCCAATTGTTTACCAAAGGAGAAGAATGGAGGTGTAATCATTTTATGCATGTGAAAGATTTTATCTGTAATGTAGGAAAAATCGCTACTAAAGTGCTGAGAAACTGCATCTTACTTTCTAAAAGGCTTGACAGAATGTAAACTTGATTAAGCAATGTAGAAGATAGAAAACAACCTAAAGAAGAATAAGAAGAAGGAAAATTGACAAAGGCAGGAAGTTATCTCATTTATTTGGTGTTTGATTTCCAAAAACAATACTAATTCTATACTAACCACAATTGGACCCCGTTGTGACTAATCACAATTGGACTATGCCTGTTGTGATTTCTTTTTGAATTTACGCATGGAATGGTATTGGTTAATTGTGCTTGTCCTCAAATGAGCCAATTTTTAAGTAAAAACCTAAAAATATGGAAATTTGGTCATTGATTTGGTCCATTATTTGTGCAATTGTAGAAAAAAGGGTAGTCACTGACAAGAAATATAGACATGTATGCCTCCGACCAGATAGCCGCCTTTCTTGTTCTGGTGGCTGCCAGGGCATCATCGATCAAACTGGGCACAAATCTTGACATCTCCGACCTTGACTATGGTGTTTCGCATGAGGATGTCAAGGTTTGCTTCTTCATTTGCACTTTAATTTAGCATTCTTCTATTTGCCCTTTGATTGATCTGGATTTTGGTTGATTTTCCTGCCCTCTTTTTGATGAATTTTGTGGTGCTTGATTTCTTGCTCGGGTTGATCTTTTTTGGGGTTATCTTTTGATGCTTGTTAATTGTTCCTTTTCCAGTTACCTGAAAGACTAGGACCCTATAATTGTTTCTCAAAAGCTTTTGTTTTGTATTGTTTGGATGAATTTTATCCTTTTTTTTGTTGTGATTTGATGCTTATTTGATTTAATCTTAGCTCCTCTTTTTGTACTGTTTCTTCTTTTGGCTTGCAATTCGGATAGTCTTTTGGTGTTTATTTTTCTACAAATCTGCTATTTCTTTTTTTCCTTTTTGCTTGTTTCATTGCTTGTTTGTTGTGCCCATTTACTTTTTCCTGATTTCTGCAAATTGTTGTTTGTTTGGCAGTTCTAATGCCCAATTTTATTTGGTCCAGGAACGTTCTCAGAGGTTGATGATCTGAAACGTTTCTCAGTTCATTATAACAGGAGTGAGAAATCTAAGGTATTTCCATGGTTCTTAGTTTCTCTCTTTCTATATCTTTCCTGCCTTTCTTTGCTTATATCTGTGGGAAATTATGTTTAAGGGGACTGCAAAAGTTGTTTTTACAGAATATTATGACATGGCTAGAGGTGGTATTCTAATATCTTTTTAATACAACTCATGCTTTCTGTTCTCAAGCTTGTTATCATTCTTTGTGATACCAACACTAGCACTTCCTGAAACTTGAAGTTGTCTGTTAATCGGTATAACTTTACTTGAATTTGTGCTCTTAGTATCTACACATTTGTTATGTTTTGCATATAATATTTGATTACTTAGTGGACTGCTTTTTGTCTTTAACAGCCTCTACATTAACTTTTGCAGATGGAGGAAAGAGAATAAATCGCATGGGTATCACCTGAGGTTGCTTATTTTATTTTGTTTATGACAGGGGGAATCTTGAGGAGAAGATTGGAAGGTCTAGAGATAAGGGTCAGGGTTTATTTTGTTTCTATTTTGCCTGCAGTATTTCAAAAAAATTTTGTGGAATTCTGTATTTATAGTTGAGGATGATTCTTGTAGATTGGATCCTCATCTATTGCATTTTGTTGGGATTCTGCAAACACCTCAAAGTATGTTCTAACAAAGTTGTGCATGCCCCAAGCAAATTCAGTTTTGCTTTTCAACGCCTGGAACTGATAAGATGCCTATATCCTAAAAGCCAATGCAACTGTGCAATAATGTTCAGGTTGGTTATCCAACTGATTAAGCTAGCTGGCATCCTGCCCAGTCAGCAAGTCAGCTTCTCCTATTGTGTTCTTGTGGAATGAAAGGATGAATCAACAACATTCACTTTTGGTATATCTAGATTTTCTGGTTTATGCACTGACTTGGAATTCAAAAGCTTGGACTTTAGTCAGAGTATTTGTAAATTATTGCCCTATATTCTAGTTTTCTTGGATACTACTCCACAATCATTGTCATATGTTACTCATTCTCTATTTCGACAATGCAAGTTCTTTATCTTTTCCATTACTCCAACAAATTTTCACTATGAACTACTAATACGAGTTACCTTATATTTCAACTAATATTTTGGCAAATTGTGATATGTTCTTGTGACAATACCATATCACAATTTAAGCAATCAAATGTTGCTTTCAAACAACAGCCTATAATCTTGTAATTCAAATGTAACAAAGATGTGCTTTACACATTAGGCTTTTGGTTTTCTCTAGTCTCTCTTTTGTGCTGGTAGTTATGCATCTTCTGCGTATGTGAATCATTTATTTATTATTTGTTTTGGAATCAAATGCAAGATTCTTTTATTATATTCTTCTTATCTGTTCTATAGGTTGTTAAGACACTTTTAGAGATCAGTCTGGTTGGTTCATTGCAGGCTCATCTGTATGTTGCAAAAATATGTTCTACCAAGTTCCTGATTGAACTGCAGAGGCTGTTGACATGCTTCCTCCTTTTTCGTTGAACGTATCTATCTTGTTTGGGGGGGTTGATGTCATCTGTCTTGAGGTCTGTTCTCATTCTAATTCTAATATGAACATCTCGTTTTGTTATTCATTGAGGTATTCATTATTTGTCTGAATGCGATTCATAAGAAATAAATGAGTAATATACTAGTATAGTTATTTATATGCTTAGTGATAGCCTGTAAGACATCAAGTGCATAAATTTTTTTATTTTTGTTGCTATCTGAAAAAAGAAGAGATAATTTCTTAGCGACAACACATCAGTCTCAAGTGTAACATCTGCAAATTAGAGTGTGAGATTTGAGCATCTTTATGCAAATCGTCAATCGAATAAAAAATTCAAAATTCCTGATAAGCTAAATGATTCAGATATTCTCTGTGCTTGCTTTGATTGCATGCCTGAATTGTTTTTTTTAGCCTTGATTTTGAAGCTCAATTGTATATTTTTGTTGCAGTATTTGCAAGCTAACTCGTGGAAGATGTAACCTGTTCTAGTTCTCTTGGATTACGTCTTTCATCAGATGAACAAATCATGCTTAGCTAATGGTCTAAGTCTTGCACTCATATGATGAGATTCAGCCAATTGCTTCCATCCTTACTCTTGCAGATGTCCCTATGGCATTCTAGTTCTTCCTTAAGGAGGGAGTAGAAGGGATTGGGGAGATTCTTAGAAGGTTTGTTTCTTCTGCTCTATCCAGATCCCACAACTATGATTGTCTAAATGGGTTAGTTGCTAAATGATAGTCTAAATCCTCTCTGAAATGCATGAAGAAGACATGAATTAAGAGCAAATTTCAGATCCTCATATCCAGGATCTTTTGAGATTGCATCTTAAAGACTTTTATTCTGAATTTCCACTTTTGACTTCCTGACTATAATTTTTGAGCTCTTAGAATTCCATAATTGTCCGAGATGCCATCTACTAAGAATGCAAGAATTTGAGGAACTGGTGAACCATCAATTGATTTTCTGCACATGGTCTCACTTGATATCATGCTCAATATTACCTGATTAGACACCTTTTTCTTTTAAACCATTTTGTTACCATGGGGATTTCTAATATCCCATCTTGTTCTTTGGGTTGAAGCATGCTTTAGATAGGAAAGACAATGACATCTATACGAAAAGTAATAAACTGTCAGATTAATCTAGGGGTGTTAACTGGCCAGACTGGCTTGGCCATAATGTAGTGTTGGACTGTTAATACCATTCCAAAATTTTCAGGCTGGGCTTTGCCTTATTTTGATCCTGCCATTTGAAAAGCCAACCCCAAACCTGAAATAAAATAGTAGGGCTGGACGTTCAGGCCTTGTTTGGTGTTGCGTGTTCCCAATCATAAACTAACTAAAACAAGTAATTCTATGGAATTAGACCTGTACACAAACCAAACTTGAATGGAGCTAACCATGTTTGAGTGTGGTTTGAAATTCATTTGAGCTTGGTTTGAGGTTGGTTCCATCATAATTTGAATAGTTCAAGTCCTGTTAAAAAAGTTACACATTTTGTCCAACTAGCTCATTAAGTTCTGATCTTATAATCTGAACAAGATCTAATAAATAAGATAAAAACAAACAATAATCTCCAAGTACACTCCAAAAGTTAAAAACTATCATGTTGGAAGTGTCAAACCAATACTAATGCCATAAAAATGTCTCATAAATTGTTATCCTTAGTTGAACTCGAACAGTAGTAAGTTTGAGTTCGATTTGGAAATAAATTTGAACACATTATCACGTTGTATAACATACCCGGGTTTGAAATGTATTCGCCTGTAGCAGATGATAATAGTCTATGCTGCTTTCATCGCCATTTACAATTGTATCAACTTATTTTTCCTTGATGCAGCTCTTTTGAAAAGATTATTAGAAAACTTGATGCTTCGATAAATGCCTTTACTCATGATTCAGATGACAAAATCTTACAAGTTAATTGCTAAGGGCTTGTTTTGGATACATTGGAAAAAAAGGATCCAATCCATAGGTTTTCAGGTTGCATGCAACCTCATTTTCTATAGAAAAAATTCTATGGTTCGTATGGTAAGCCCATTAATGATGGGGAGAAGCTTGCATGCATGTCCCATGGGAAAAAAAATCCTATGAAACCTCTAATTTCTATGGCAATTTGGGGTATCCAAACGGTCCTTAGTACTGATGGACTTCGAAGGGTCCGATGTTTGCAATGAAAGCTAGATTTTCGTGGGCATCATTGCATTTATATACAGTCAGAGATATCTGCCTGTGACTAGATTGAGTATATTTGGTTGAATATTAAAACTTGCAGCAGTATATAGGGGACATTGGTAGTCAGGATTTGATTAGCAGCATATAGAGGACACTAATGCCAATTTGCATGCTTTGCAGTCTTGTGAAGTTCAAACTTAATTATATGAGATGGTGTTTCCTCTTTGTTCCTGAGCAATTCTTGATCTGCTGCAAAATATTGTTGGATGAGACTGACCTGAAACATGGATATCACAAGGATAGTGCTGCCCAGGATTTTGTTCAAGAACATCTGGACAAAGTAGATGCTGCATGATTTGTGTACTATCGCTTGTGGTTCAAATCAATGAAATGGATCATATCAATACTCTGAAGGTACATTTCATGCAATATGTTTCAGATAATGAATTTTAATTCTACATATGTGCTGTTGTGATTTTATTCTTGGCTTTTTTTATACGAGGCTTAATTCATGATCTGTATGCATGAATCTGTACCAATTGGAACTTAATGGGTGTAAACCTAGTTCAGACTTTAGTCCACTATCCTTGAACATGATCATGCTGTCTTCTACTGAATTATTAAAATCAATCTTCATTTCCAAAAGCACTGGAGATTTGTATTTGCTATTTTTTTAGTCTCCTGAACTCTATTAACTATTTTTGTAGATGTGTGATATATTATTATCTCATTTCTGTTTAAGCCTCCAGTCTACAGAAAACAGTATAAATTGGAATGTGTAATTTATTGGAGATTTATCTGCACTACATTTCCGGTATGTGTTTGAAAGTTGTTTACACAAATATCTCTTTAATGCTTTCTTGGCTTCTTTCTGCTTCTGGGAATTTGAAGCATGGTATTTGGTAGACTTCAGTCAACGTAATATGTATATCATGTACAGGAGTATCCCTTGAAAACTTTTTCCATGCATTGGTTTTGATTAATCCCCCAGTGCTGGTCAGAACAGGAAATTCAGGTTACTTTATATACTAGCTGTTGATTTGTACAATTGACTAGTTGATGCAAATTGTGGAGTGATAGGAGGTTAAATTGGTTTGCAGATTGGCTATGGAAGACCAGTAAAAATGGATGTTGTCATTAGAGGAATGATTTTTGTAACTAAATTCTGTGATATGCAGGAGATGGTGAAAATTTTTGAGATCAACAGTTACAGCGACAAATTAACTATTCTCGTGCAGTAGGACCTCGTTGCAGTTGGCTGTGTAGTTTATACTGAAATAGTTGTGTTTTCCTTGTTTTGTTTTTTGATGTATCTGTTTGAACAGATTAGTAGAGGCTTGATAGGTCGGCTAATGTGCCAATAATTGGGCTGTTAATTGGGTAGCTGTTGCATGCGAAGCAGGTCGCTTTCTAAGCCGTCTATAGCCAATGGTAGGGGGCTGTGGATTATATCAAAGACTTTGACACTTCATAATACGTAAGTGCGTAGACAATGCTAGGATTAGTCTTGCAAGCTTGTTTATCTACGTATGTGCTGTTGTGATTTTATTCTTGGCCTTTTTTATACGAGGCTTAATTCATGATCTGTATGCATGAATCTGTACCAATTGGAACTTAATGGGTGTAAACCTAGTTCAGACTTTAGTCCACTATCCTTTAACATGATCATGCTGTCTTCTACTGAATTATTAAAATCAATCTTCCTTTCCAAAAGCACTGGAGATTTGTATTTGCTATTTTTTTAGTCTCCTGAACTCTATTAACTATTTTTGTAGATGTGTGATATATTATTATCTCATTTCTGTTTAAGACTCCAGTCTACAGAAAACAGTATAAATTGGAATGTGTAATTTATTGGAGATTTATCTGCACTACATTTCCGGTATGTGTTTGAAAGTTGTTTACACAAATATCTCTTTAATGCTTTCTTGGCTTCTTTCTACTTCT
>RXID01008302.1:0-19535 GCA_005019695.1 Trichopus zeylanicus subsp. travancoricus
GTCAACGTAATATGTATATCATGTACAGGAGTATCCCTTGAAAACTTTTTCCATGCATTGGTTTTGATTGATCCCCCAGTGCTGGTCAGAACAGGAAATTCAGGTTACTTTATATACTAGCTGTTGATTTGTACAATTGACTAGTTGATGCAAATTGTGGAGTGATAGGAGGTTAAATTGGTTTGCAGATTGGCTATGGAAGACCAGTAAAAATGGATGTTGTCATTAGAGGAATGATTTTTGTAACTAAATTCTGTGATATGCAGGAGATGGTGAAAATTTTTGAGATCAACAGTTACAGCGACAAATTAACTATTCTCGTGCAGTAGGACCTTGTTGCAGTTGGCTGTGTAGTTTATACTGAAATAGTTGTGTTTTCCTTGTTTTGTTTTTTGATGTATCTGTTTGAACAGATTAGTAGAGGCTTGATAGGTCGGCTAATGTGCCAATAATTGGGCTGTTAATTGGGTAGCTGTTGCACGCGAAGCAGGTCGCTTTCTAAGCCGTCTATGGCCAATGGTAGGGGGCTGTGGATTATATCAAAGACTTTGACACTTCATAATACGTAAGTGCGTAGACAATGCTAGGATTAGTCTTGCAAGCTTGTTTATCTACGTATGTGCTGTTGTGATTTTATTCTTGGCCTTTTTTATACGAGGCTTAATTCATGATCTGTATGCATGAATCTGTACCAATTGGAACTTAATGGGTGTAAACCTAGTTCAGACTTTAGTCCACTATCCTTGAACATGATCACGCTGTCTTCTACTGAATTATTAAAATCAATCTTCCTTTCCAAAAGCACTGGAGATTTGTATTTGCTATTTTTTTAGTCTCCTGAACTCTATTAACTATTTTTGTAGATGTGTGATATATTATTATCTCATTTCTGTTTAAGACTCCAGTCTACAGAAAACAGTATAAATTGGAATGTGTAATTTATTGGAGATTTATCTGCACTACATTTTCGGTATGTGTTTGAAAGTTGTTTACACAAATATCTCTTTAATGCTTTCTTGGCTTCTTTCTGCTTCTGGGAATTTGAAGCATGGTATTTGGTAGACTTCAGTCAACGTAATATGTATATCATGTACAGGAGTATCCCTTGAAAACTTTTTCCATGCATTGGTTTTGATTAATCCCCCAGTGCTGGTCAGAACAGGAAATTCAGGTTACTTTATATACTAGCTGTTGATCTGTACAATTGATTAGTTGATGCAAATTGTGGAGTGATAGGAGGTTAAATTGGTTTGCAGATTGGCTATGGAAGACCAGTAAAAATGGATGTTGTCATTAGAGGAATGATTTTTGTAACTAAATTCTGTGATATTTTTGTAACTAAATTCTGTGATATGCAGGAGATGGTGAAAATTTTTGAGATCAACAGTTACAGCGACAAATTAACTATTCTCGTGCAGTAGGACCTTGTTGCAGTTGGCTGTGTAGTTTATACTGAAATAGTTGTGTTTTCCTTGTTTTGTTTTTTGATGTATCTGTTTGAACAGATTAGTAGAGGCTTGATAGGTCGGCTAATGTGCCAATAATTGGGCTGTTAATTGGGTAGCTGTTGCACGCGAAATTGCAGCCCGAGCCCTATAATTGCATGCTCAGATCTGCTTCTGTTCAAAATGTAATACCAGATCCGGATATACCTCAGCTGTAAATCAAGTTGGTCAGAGTATGATTTGTACAATATAAATACTGATCACTCTACTTTGTGTTGTTTTGGATCTAATTTTGTTATTTTTATTTCTGACCGAGAACTTTTCCTCCTGGAGCGAAGCCAAGGATTGGAAATGGGGATAGAGATGCTGCTATCATGGGATTGTTGCAAAATTTGTCGCTGGAAGGATTGGGTCCTCAATGGATGAGGCCTATGCCTCCAAGGCTTCCAGTTCTAGATGGAGAGGTCTGATGTTCGCTCATTATTAGATTAATATGAATCCCATCCATGCATTGAGCTTATTCTGAGGCTCTTGCAGCTTGTGTGGCTCAATTCTGATAACACTCGTGAGTTATTGTGGGATTATGGGATGTGTGCTAACACTGGTGGTGGAGCTGCGTTCAGGGATTTGATAGAAAAAGCCCTGAAAGGCCCCCTTGCTCCTGCACGACAAGAGGTTTGTCAGTGTTATGAACTTCTGAGCTGAAAAAGCGAATGTCATCTTGTGCATTGCACCTTGCTATAAGTTGCTGAGTTTGGTGTTTTTGGATGCTAGTTTGTTTTGTAAAAGAAATGAAACTGAGCAAGGAAACATATTTGTTCTACCATTTTCTTGTACAGAAAATACAATGGCAGAACTCCTGTGCTTTGCGTTTACTATTTCTTTCAAATAGTTGTGATCGCTGATTTTTGACTGCTTATTGTTATTTGGAAGTCCAGCATGGGCAAAAAAGTTATATCCTTGCTTCTTGCTGGGAACTTCAGGTAATATAACTCTCTTCGGTATCATGGGATTTTTTTTGTTGTTTGATTTAACTAGTCAACAAATTAGGTTTATTGTGATTTTCCCCTCTGTTGTTCTTGAAGTATGAATTCTTATGCTTATGCTCCTTCATTGAATAAGGAGGCAGAAGAATATGAAAACTCCAAAGACTACTGATGGAGATTTGAAATGCAAGGAGGTTCCGGCAAGTTTTAGATTTGACACAGCACGCAAGGTAAATTTGAGTCGATTATCTTCTAATTGTGCCTGTAATCTCGTTTCTCCTACTATTGCAAACTGTGACATTATGACCCTTTTCATTCAATTTCGAAGCAACATTTGGAAAGTATTTATTTTGGCCAATGTATTTTTTTTTTCTCCAATGTGCTTGTAAAATTCTACTTTTCCTCGTCTATTTTTTTATTCTCCTAAATCACCTGACTCTTCCTGTTTGAACATTTGCGAGCTTATTTCTTATTAGGCTTCATGTTGAATATATATCATTCATCTTCCTAATAGAGAAGGTGCTGCCTCTGCTTCTATCTTTGTATATTTGATAATTTCTCTGTGTCTTGATCTTGGAAGTCATTTACATTGTCCCTTTGTTTTTCCTCTTCTGCAGTGAGAATAATTGGTCCTCTCTCCTGCAGCATGAAGCTTCTTGGAAGGTTGGAAACTGGGATTTCTCGTTACTCGCAACATAATTTAAACCTTTTCAGTGTGAGCAACATCTCGGGGGCAACCATTTCAGCGAAAACTTAGACAGGTTCTATTTTGAAACATGTTGGTAAAATTGTCCAACTCTATTTGTCACAATCAATTTATCTCTACCGTGGCTGCTCGAGGGCTTCGCATGAGGGAGTTCCATCTGATGGGCTGAAAAAAGGTGATAATGCAGACTTTTTTGCTTTTATATTTTTGAATTATTTGCGACATGCATTATCGTTCTTTTAGCGATTAGATAACCACCTTAGTGTCTAATCATTGTCTAGGAGCTTGTGCTATCCATCTCCAATGCTAGTCAGGAGAGTAAATATATTTTTTCTACTATTATTAAGCTCCAGGTAATAGTATTGTGGAAATATTTACAGTTCTGCTCAAATTTTTATTTCATGCTGTATTTGTTATACCATATATGTAGATATTGGAACAGCTCGACATGATCTGAAATTTACGGTGGACTGACCCAAATCAAACACAAAATTCATATTTCAAGCTTGATAGAATTTTTCGTGGACCTGTTATTCCCGCAAAACTTGAGGTCGGTCTCTCTCTCTCTCTGTCTCGCAGACACACACACATTCCCCGAGTTGTCTTACTTGTTGTGTATCATTTACCATTCATTTGTGTATCTCACATTTTTCTTCAAATTCTTTCTGAATTTATAATTAGACACATGATAATAGAACCAATTAATGATTGAGGGCCTCTTAGGGCTTTAACACATACTGTCCTTTACAATTCAGTATTAAAATCTCGAATCTGACCAATTTTATGATTCCATCCTTGTCCATCTTAACCATTTGGCCTGGTCTTTGCATGCCGGAAATTTGTAAGCAAATATGATTTTTGGAGTGGCTATAGATCTGGGTCATATTGCCAGAATTCTGTGCTTTCTTGTGGAAAGACAACATCATGGTCTTTTTTATCAAAGCTAAAACTAGTTTAGGGTCTGATATTTCACAAGTAGGGTTATGTTGATAGAGAAGATGACAAGGTAGAATACAAGGCTAAAGTCTATAAGCCCTAGATACAAGACCCCCTTATATATCTAGTGGGCTTCACTAATGGCCCAATTACAGCAAGTCCCAGGTCACTGGAAGCAGCCAAAATTAGAGAGGATAACTCTTTAGACAGAGATAGATAACTATTGTATTAAAAAATTTTGACTTCAGGAAGCAGGATGCATGTTCTCATAGATGTGTTTGCCTCAATTTTTAGATAAGTTTAATTTTCTAGGAGTACTCCTTGTCAGCACCTTGTTTAAATGTTGATTCAATAATCTGCATATCGTCAAACTCTGGGGCTCATCGGTAGATGATATCAAAGTCCTATGTTGCTAAATGATTATCTAACTGGAGGTCTTCAAATATATCTTCGTAGTTGGAATCATTGAACAAAGCATGGGGCTTCATTCAAATGCAAGCAAGGCTAAATTGGAATGTGCTGGAATCTTTTATTGCATTTAGACATACTTTACTTCAAATTTTGGACTGAAAAGAATGCACTTTGGAACACCTTCTAGAGTCTGCTTGCTTAGTTCGTAAGATCGGCCTTTTCATTTCATCCTCAATTGTGAATCCTTTTTTGAAGGACCCTGCTTTCAGCTTGACATACTTTTTTTTATTTCTCAGGGTTCTCGGTTTTCTGTGGCAGCCACTGCTTTGCATGAATTTTGGCTACTCTGTTGTCAAAGGAAAGAAGTTGCAACTTCTCATACCTATCTTCTCGGAAGGGTTAGTATCAAGTTCAACTTTAGCTGCCAATTATTTTCCTAAAGCTGATTCTGTTGCTTTCTGTTGTAGCATATATAAAAATAGTAGACCATCGAGTCCTCATACAGGTTATGAATTTGTGTGTTGTTTTACAATAGCTACACTCAATTATGCTATTCTTGATGATCTTTAGCTTTTGAGTTTCGTTGGCACAAAAATTTTGTACAAAATTTTTTGTTTTGTATTTTATGATATATATATATATATTATTTACTTTTCTATTTTACGTCTTGTTCAAAATTTTTTATTTTGTATTTTATGAAATATATATATATATATATTATTTAATTTTCTATTTTACGTCTTGTTCCTCCACTCTTAATTTCTTTTATTTTTCTATTTTATGCATTTAAATTCATTTTAATTTTCTCTCAAATATATAATTTTTCTGGTTTCTTTTTTTCTTATTTCTATTTTGTGATTAACCTTTTGTTTCATCCCTTCTCTTAATTTTCTATTTGTTTATTTTATATTCTTCTTTTTCTACATAATTTAATTTTTATATCTTTCTCATTTTTTCTCTATTTCTGGTTTGTAGTTAATTCTACATTTTATATATTTTTTGTCTCAATTTTCTATTTTATATTTTGCTCTTTTTTCCTACTAATTTTTCTTTTATATTTTTCTTTATGTCTTCTATTTTAAATTATTTTCTTTATCTTCTTAATTTTTTATTTCATCTTTTATTTTGTCTTCTCATTTTTGTCCAAAATTTTCTAAGTTGTTGTCTTCTACTTTATATTTAGTTTTATTTTTTATAAAATTTTCTCCTAGTTTTCTATTTTATGCTTTTTGTTGTATACTTATTTTGTTCCCTTAAAATCTATTTTATACTGAGCGGATATAAAATCCTGTCGATAGGATTTTAATCTTAACGCTATCAGCTTTTAAATTGTTATTTTTATTTAGGGATTAATAAAAATGGTATGTAATGCTGCAGCGAAATTTACCGGCAATTTTTAGTTTTATTTTTTATAAAATTTTCTCCTAGTTTTCTATTTTATGCTTTTTGTTGTATACTTATTTTGTTCCCTTAAAATCTATTTTATACTGAGCGGATATAAAATCCTGTCGATAGGATTTTAATCTTAACGCTATCAGCTTTTAAATTGTTATTTTTATTTAGGGATTAATAAAAATGGTATGTAATGCTGCAGCGAAATTTACCGGCAATTCAGTTTGCCTCAATTAAAAAACACAGACCGTAAACCCTAAACCCTAAAATATAAGTCCTAAATCCTAAAATATAAGCCATAAGCCCTAAATCCTAAACCCTAAACTAAACTGAGCCAGACTGTTAGTAAATTTTATGATACTATTATAGACCAAATTTTTAATTATCAATTATACTAATTTCTAGATAAATCTAATAGTTTAAAACCTAATAGGATTAAGGTTAAAATCCTATTGACGGGATTTTATATCCGCTCATTTTATATGTTCTTTCTCTCCAATTTTGTGGCTTATTCTTTTCTTAATTTTGTTTTATGATTAACTTTTTGTTTCGTAACTTCTCTTAATTTTTTATTCGTCTATTTCTCTAAGGGCTGAGGTACGATGTTCTCGTCTTTGTTTTGGTGCTGTGTCAGTCCATTGCTAGATTATGGGTTTTAGGTTTTTATATAAATTCTTCTCATCGTTGCATTTGATTTGTGTCTTTGTTTGAGCATGTGAGATGACTTAGAGTGATTGGGGAAATTTGGAGCTCAAGGTACACTGTTATGATCTTTGCGGGTTCAAATATGATTTCTTGATTGTTTTGCTAGAGCTGACGAGTTAGGGTTTTGTATGTGAAGTCAAAGACAATCATTTTAGGTTTTAGATGATTGTTTTGTCCTGTCATTGCATGTGATTGGAATCCTGGAGTAACGGAGAAGGCATTATGAGGTACGTCATTATGATCTTTTTGGAGGGTCTGAATTTATTGTTTCTCAAATTCTCCTGATTATTTTTTTGGATTTTATGAGTTGGAATTCTGTTCTAATTTAAAACCATCGCAGGTTTAGCAGCTGATTATGGATTACATATTGTTTTTTGTATTATTGCATTGCATTGTATGTGATCGGTCGGAATTCTTCGAGTCTGTTTTGGTGGCTTCGGGCGATTTGAGGAATTCTAAGCTTCGATGACTGAGGTACGCCATTCTTATTTTTATGTGGATTTAAATTGATTGTTTTCTTGGACCCCGTTTTGGGTATTCTATTCAGTCAAAAAAAAAAAAAAAATCCTACATAGCCATTTTTGGTTTTTGGGTAAATTTAATCTTTCCACTGCATGTGATCGGGCTTCTTGTTTCAGGTTCGTGCTCGGGCTTGGAATGATTGGAAAAATTTGGAGTTATGAGGTATGTTGTTTCAATCTTTATTTGCCACGTGATACGGAGTTGGGACAAAGGTATCTTTGCCATCCTATTTGCCAATCTTTGTCATATCAGAATTAACTCGGAATTGGACCATTGCATGCATTGTTTCTTGGCTGTCTTTTTAGACAGTTCTTTGAAAGATTAGTTGGACCATTGTTCATCCTATTTATGTAGTACGATGGGATTATAATTAGGGAACCATTCAAATGATCTGCTGGATCATCCAGTTACAGCACACTTGTTTTTGGTGGAAATTGGGTAGCGTTAACAAACTATATTTTTCAATGTTTGTGAATCAGTTCAGATGGCGATTAGTGAAGAAAGCTTCACAAGTTCTATTTCTCCATTTTAGATGGAAGAAACGGGCACTGATTGAGGAAATTCACGAGCAGGTATATTCATCCAACACTGTGAAGTTTCTCTTATAGGTCTTGCAGCAACTAATGTGTTACACTATCGTGCACAGTGCCACCCAGATCATTGCTTTTATATTCTCGAATGGTTTGCCAATTTTGTTGGCCGTAAATTTAGAAAAAACTCATGGGTATCTCTTCACTTTTTCTTGCGAATTCTCTGGTCTTGTTCTTTCAATTCCTCTTTGTTTTTGCTATGGAGATGGTTCTCAAAATTTTCCATTGTTTAGATTTGGATGCTATGGATGATGTCTGTTTTTTTATTGCGAACATATGAAGTGGGTGCAAAATTGCAAATTATAAGTATGGATTTCTTTGTTTCTAATTCTTTGGCTCCTATGAATGATATCTGTTCTTGATTTCGAACGATATGGATTGGGTATGGAAATACAAATGATAAATACGGTTTTCTTTAGGGGGCTGTGGATTATTATATCAAAGACTTTGACACGTCATAATACGTTAGCGCGTAGACAATGCTACGATTAGTCTTGCAAGCTTGTTTGTCTACTTTCTAGCATCTTCAGTGAAGTCATTTGCAGTTTTTTCTCCGCCGTGACGTTATTTGTATTCTACTTCATCTTTTCTTGACAGTCTTAATTTGCCTGTTTCGGTTCTCATGCCACATGAACAGTTTGGGAAACAATTCCCTGAGAAATTGCAGCCCGAGCCCTATAATTGCATGCTCAGATCTGCTTCTGTTCAAAATGTAATACCAGATCCGGATATACCTCAGCTGTAAATCAAGTTGGTCAGAGTATGATTTGCACAATATAAATACTGATCACTCTGCTTTGTGTTGTTTTGGATCTGATTTTGTTATTTTTATTTCCGACCGAGAATTTTTCCTCCTGGAGCGAAGCCAAGGATTGGAGATGGGGATAGAGTTGCTGCTATCATGGGATTGTTGCAAAATTTGTCGCTGGAAGGATTGGGTCCTCAATGGATGAGGCCTATGCCTCCAAGGCTTCCAGTTCTAGATGGAGAGGTCCGATGTTCGCTCATTATTAGATTAATATGAATCTCATCCATGCATTGAGCTTATTCTGAGGCTCTTGCAGCTTGTGTGGCTCAATCCTGATGACCCTCATGAGTTATTGTGGGATTATGGGATGTGCGCTGACACTGGTGGTGGAGCTGCGTTCAGGGATTTGATAGCAAAAGCCTTGAAAGGCCCCCTTGCTCCTGCACAACAAGAGGTTTGTCAGTATTATGAACTTCTGAGCTGAAAAAGCGAATGTCATCTTGTGCATTGCACCTTGCTATAAGTTGCTGAGGTTGGTGTTTTTGGATGCTAGTTTGTTTTGTAAAAGAAATGAAACTGAGCAAAGGAAACATATTTGTTCTACCATTTTCTTGTACAGAAAATACAATGGCAGAACTCCTGTGCTTTGCGTTTACTATTTCTTTCAAATAGCTGTGATCGCTGATTTTTGACTGCTTATTGTTATTTGGAAGCCCAGCATGGGCAAAACAGTCATATCCTTGCTTCTTGCTGGGAACTTCAGGAAATATAACTCTCTTCGGTATCATGGGATTTTTTTTGTTGTTTGATTTACAACTATTCAACAAATTAGGTTTATTGTGATTTTCCCCTCTGTTGTTCTTGAAGTATGAATTCTTATGCTTATTTATGCTCCTTCATTGAATAAGTAGGCAGAAGAATATGAAACCTCCAAAGACTACCGATGGAGATTTGAAATGCAAGGAGGTCCCGGCAAGTTTTAGATTTGACACAGCACGCAAGGTAAATTTGAGTCGATTATCTCCTAATTGTGCCTGTAGTTATCTCGTTTCTCCTACTATCGTAAACTGTGACATTATGACCCTTTTCATGCAATTTCGAAGCAACATTTGGAAGGTATTTATCTTGGCCAATGTATTTTTTTTTTCTCCAATGTGCTTGTAAAATTCTACTTTTCCTCGTCTATTTTTTTTTATTCTCTTAAATCACCTGACTCTTCCTGTTTGAACATTTGCGAGCTTATTTCTTATTAGACTTCATGTTGAATATATATCATTCATCTTCCTAATAGAGAAGGTGCTGCCTCTGCTTCTATCTTGTATATTTGATATTTCTCTTTGTGTCTTGATCTTTGAAGTCATTTACATTGTCCCTTCTTTTTTTTTCTCTTCTGCAGTGAGAATAATTGGTCCTCTCTCCTGCAGCATGAAGCTTCTTGGAAGGATGGAAATTGGGATTTCTCATTACTCGCAACATAATTTAAACCTTTTCAGTCTGAGCGGCATCTCGGGGGCAACCATTTCAGCGAAAACTTATACAGGTTCTATTTTGAGACATATTGGTAAAATTGTCCAACTCTATTGTCACAATCAATTTATCTCTACCGTGGCTGCTCGAGGGCTTCACATGAGGGAGTTCCATCTGATGGGCTGAAAAAAGGTGATAATGCATACTTTTTTGCTTTTATATTTTTGTATTATTTACGACATGCATTATCGTTCTTTTAGCGATTAGATAACCACCTTGGTGTCTAATCATTGTCTAGGAGCTTGTGCTATCCATCTCCAATGCTAGTCAGTAGAGTAAATATATTTTTTCTACTATTATTAAGCTCCAGGTAATAGTGTTGTGGAAATATTTACAGTTCTGCTCAGATTTTTATTTCGCTCTTTTTCCCTACTAATTTTTCTTTTATACTTTTCTTTATGTCTTCTATTTTAAAATTATTTTCTTTATCTTCTTAATATTTTATTTCATCTTTCATTTTGTCTTCTCATTTTTGTCCAAAATTTTTTGAGTTGTTGTCTTCTACTTCATATTTAGTTTTATTTTTTATAAGCTTTTCTCCTAGTTTTCTATTTTATGCTTTTTGTTGTATACTTATTTTGTTCCCTTAAAATCTATTTTATATTGAGCGGATATAAAATCCTGTCGATAGGATTTTAATCTTAATGCTATCAGCTTTTAAATTGTTATTTTTATTTAGGGATTGGTAAAAACGGTATGTAATGCTGCAGCAAAATTTACCGGCAATTCAGTTTGGCGCAATTCAAAAACACATACCCTAACCCTAAACCCTAAACCCTAAATCCTAAACTCTAAAACACAAGCCCTAAATTCTAAACCCTAAACTAAACTGAGCCAGACTGTTAGTAAATTTTATGATACTATTATAGACCAAATTTTTAATTATCAATTATACTAATTTCTAGATAAATCTAATAGTTTAAAACCCAATAGGATTAAGGTTAAAATCCTATCGACGGGATTTTATATCCGCTCATTTTATATGTTCTTTCTCTCCAATTTTGTGGCTTATTCTTTTCTTAATTTTGTTTTATGATTAACTTTTTGTTTCGTAGCTTCTCTTAATTTTTTATTCGTCTATTTCTCTAAGGGCTGAGGTACGATGTTCTCGTCTTTGTTTGGGTGCTGTGTCAGTCCATTGCTAGATTATGGGTTTTAGGTTTTTATATAAATTCTTCTCATCGTTGCATTTGATTTGTGTCTTTGTTTGAGTATGTGAGATGACTTAGAGGGATTGGGGAAATTTGGAGCTCAAGGTACACTGTTATGATCTTTGCGGGTTCAAATATGATTTCTTGATTGTTTTGCTAGAGCTGACGAGTTAGGGTTTTGTATGTGAAGTCAAAGACAACCATTTTAGGTTTTAGATGATTGTTTTGTCCTGTGATTGCATGTGATTGGAATCCTGGAGTAACGGAGAAGGCATTATGAGGTACGTCATTATGATCTTTTTGGAGGGTCTGAATTTATTGTTTCTCAAATTCTCCTGATTATTTTTTTGGATTTTATGAGTTGGAATTCTGTTCTAATTTAAAACCATAGCAGGTTTAGCAGCTGATTATGGATTACATATTGTTTTTTGTATTATTGCATTGCATTGTATGTGATCGGTCGGAATTCTTCGAGTCTGTTTTGGTGGCTTCGGGCGATTTGAGGAATTCTAAGCTTCGAGGACTGAGGTACGCCATTCTTATTTTTATGTGGATTTAAATTGATTGTTTTCTTGGACCCCGTTTTGGGTATTCTATTCAGTCAAAAAAAAAAAAAAAAAAAAAATCCCTACATAGCCATTTTTGGTTTTTGGGTAAATTTAATCTTTCCACTGCATGTGATCGGGCTTCTTGTTTCAGGTTCGTGCTCGGGCTTGGAATGATTGGACAAATTTGGAGTTATGAGGTATGTTGTTTCAATCTTTATTTGCCAAGTGATACGGAGTTGGGACAAAGGTATCTTTGCCATCCTATTTGCCAATCTTTGTCATATCAGAATTAACTCGGAATTGGACCATTGCATGCATTGTTTCTTGGCTGTCTTTTTAGACAGTTCTTTGAAAGATTAGTTGGACCATTGTTCATCCTATTTATGTAGTACGATGGGATTATAATTAGGGAACCATTCAAATGATCTGCTGGATCATCCAGTTACAGCACACTTGTTTTTGGTGGAAATTGGGTAGCGTTAACAAACTATATTTTTCAATGTTTGTGAATCAGTTCAGATGGCGATTAGTGAAGAAAGCTTCACAAGTTCTATTTCTCCATTTTAGATTGAAGAAACGGGCACTGATTGAGGAAATTCACGAGCAGGTATATTCATCCAACACTGTGAAGTTTCTCTTATAGGTCTTGCAGCAACTAATGTGTTACACTATCGTGCAGTGCCACCCAGATCATTGCTTTTATATTCTCGAATGGTTTGCCAATTTTGTTGGCTGTAAATTTAGAAAAAAACTCATGGGTATCTCTTCACTTTTTCTTGCGAATTCTCTGGTTTTGTTCTTTCAATTCCTCTTTGTTTTTGCTATGGACATGGTTCTCAAAATTTTCCATTGTTTAGATTTGGATGCTATGGATGATGTCTGTTTTTTTATTGCGAACATATGAAGTGGGTGCAAAATTGCAAATTATAAGCATGGATTTCTTTGTTTCTAATTTCTTTGGCTCCTATGAATGATATCTGTTCTTGATTTCGAACGATATGGATTGGGTATGGAAATACAAATGATAAATACGGTTTTCTTTAGGGGGCGGTGGATTATTATATCAAAGACTTTGACACTTCATAATACGTTAGCGCGTAGACAATGCTACGATTAGTCTTGCAAGCTTGTTTGTCTACTTTCTAGCATCTTCAGTGAAGTCATTTGCAGTTTTTTCTCCGCCGTGACGTTATTTGTATTCTACTTCATCTTTTCTTGACAGTCTTAATTTGCCTGTTTAGGTTCTCATGCCACATGAACAGTTTGGGAAACCATTCCCTGAGAAATTGCAGCCCGAGCCCTATAATTGCATGCTCAGATCTGCTTCTGTTCAAAATGTAATACCAGATCCGGATATACCTCAGCTGTAAATCAAGTTGGTCAGAGTATGATTTGCACAATATAAATACTGATCACTCTGATTTGTGTTGTTTTGGATCTAATTTTGTTATTTTTATTTCCGACCGAGAACTTTTCCTCCTGGAGCGAAGCCAAGGATTGGAGATGGGGATAGAGATGCTGCTATCATGGGATTGTTGCAAAATTTGTCGCTGGAAGGATTGGGTCCTCAATGGATGAGGCCTATGCCTCCAAGGCTTCCAGTTCTAGATGGAGAGGTCCGATGTTCGCTCATTATTAGATCAATATGAATCTCATCCATGCATTGAGCTTATTCTGAGGCTCTTGCAGCTTGTGTGGCTCAATCCTGATGACACTCATGAGTTATTGTGGGATTATGGGATGTGCGCTGACACTTGTGGTGGAGCTGCATTCAGGGATTTGATAGCAAAAGCCTTGAAAGGCCCCCTTGCTCCTGCACAACAAGAGGTTTGTCAGTATGATGAACTTCTGAGCTGAAAAAGCGAATGTCATCTTGTGCATTGCACCTTGCTATAAGTTGCTGAGTTTGGTGTTTTTGGATGCTAGTTTGTTTTGTAAAAGAAATGAAACTGAGCAAAGGAAACATATTTGTTCTACCATGTTCTTGTACAGAAAATACAATGGCAGAACTCCTGTGCTTTGCGTTTACTATTTCTTTCAAATAGCTGTGATCGCTGATTTTTGACTGCTTATTGTTATTTGGAAGTCCAGCATGGGCAAAACAGTCATATCCTTGCTTCTTGCTGGGAACTTCAGGTAATATAGCTCTCTTCGGTATCATGGGATTTTTTTTGTTGTTTGATTTACAACTATTCAACAAATTAGGTTTATTGTGATTTTCCCCTCTGTTGTTCTTGAAGTATGAATTCTTATGCTTATTTATGCTCCTTCATTGAATAAGTAGGGAGAAGAATATGAAAACTCCAAAGACTACTGATGGAGATTTGAAATGCAAGGAGGTCCCGGCAAGTTTTAGATTTGACACAGCACGCAAGGTAAATTTGAGTCGATTATCTCCTAATTGTGCCTGTAGTTATCTCGTTTCTCCTACTATCGTAAACTGTGACATTATGACCAAAGTTCATGCAATTTCGTAGCAACATTTGGAAGGTATTTATCTTGGCCAATGTATTTTTTTTTCTCCAATGTGCTTGTGAAATTCTACTTTTCCTCGTCTATTTTTTTTTATTCTCTTAAATCACCTGACTCTTCCTGTTTGAACATTTGCGAGCTTATTTCTTCTTAGACTTCATGTTGAATATATATCATTCATCTTCCTAATAGAGAAGGTGCTGCCTCTGCTTCTATCTTGTATATTTGATATTTCTCTTTGTGTCTTGATCTTGGAAGTCATTTACATTGTCCCTTTTTTTTTTTGTCTTCTGCAGTGAGAATAATTGGTCCTCTCTCCTGCAGCATGAAGCTTCTTGAAAGGCTGCTAATTGGGATTTCTCGTTACTCGCAACATAATTTAAACCTTTTCAGTCTGAGCGGCATCTCGGGGGCAACCATTTCAGCGAAAATTTATACAGGTTCTATTTTGAGACATATTGGTAAAATTGTCCAACTCTATTGTCACAATCAATTTATCTCTACCGTGGCTGCTCGAGGGCTTCGCATGAGGGAGTTCCATCTGATGGGCTGAAAAAAGGCGATAATGCCAATACTTTTTTTTTTTTTTTTGCTTTTTTTATATTTATATTTTTTTTTGTTTATTTATTTTAAACGAGACAATGCAATTTAAATCCGTCGTTCTTTATTTTTTTATAAGCGATTTAGAATAACCAACCTTGGGTGTTCCTAATCATTGTCATAGGGAGCTTTGTGCCCTATCCAGCACCTTCCCCAATGCTAGTCAGGAGAAGTTTAGAATATATTTTTTTTTTCATCCTAACGCCTATTATTTAAAACTCCAGGAACGTGTTTGTGGAAATATTTATTAACAGTTTCTGCTCATATTTTGTTTTTATTTTTCGCTCCTTCTTTTTGTTTGTTCCTACTAATTTTTTTTTTTTCTTTTATATTTCTCTTTATGTCTTCTATTTTAAAATTATTTTCTTTATCTTCTTAATATTTTATTTCATCTTTCATTTTGTCTTCTCATTTTTGTCCAAAATTTTTTGAGTTGTTGTCTTCTACTTCATATTTAGTTTTATTTTTTATAAGATTTTCTCCTAGTTTTCTATTTTATGCTTTTTGTTGTATACTTATTTTGTTCCCTTAAAATCTATTTTATATTGAGCGGATATAAAATCCTGTCGATAGGATTTTAATCTTAATGCTATCAGCTTTTAAATTGTTATTTTTATTTAGGGATTGGTAAAAATGGTATGTAATGCTGCAGCAAAATTTACCGGCAATTCAGTTTGGCGCAATTCAAAAACACAGACCCTAACCCTAAACCCTAAAATATAAATCCTAAACCCTAAACCCTAAATCCTAAACTCTAAAACACAAGCCCTAAATTCTAAACCCTAAACTAATCTGAGCCAGACTGTTAGTAAATTTTATGATACTATTATAGACCAAATTTTTAATTATCAATTATACTAATTTCTAGATAAATCTAATAGTTTAAAACCTAATAGGATTGAGGTTAAAATCCTATCGACGGGATTTTATATCCGCTCATTTTATATGTTCTTTCTCTTCTATTTTGTGGCTTCTTCTTTTCTTAATTTTGTTTTACGATTAACTTTTTGTTTCGTAACTTCTCTTAATTTTTTATTTGTCTATTTCTCTAAGGGCTGAGGTACGATGTTCTCGTCTTTGTTTGGGTGCTGTGTCAGTCCATTGCTAGATTATGGGTTTTAGGTTTTTATATAAATTCTTCTCATCGTTGCATTTGATTTGTGTCTTTGTTTGAGCATGTGAGATGACTTAGAGTGATTGGGGAAATTTGGAGCTCAAGGTACACTGTTATGATCTTTGCGGGTTCAAATATGATTTCTTGATTGTTTTGCTAGAGCTGATGAGTTAGGGTTTTGTATGTGAAGTCAAAGACAACCATTTTAGGTTTTAGACGATTGTTTTGTCCTGTCATTGCATGTGATTGGAATCCTGGAGTAACGGAGAAGGCATTATGAGGTACGTCATTATGATCTTTTTGGAGGGTCTGAATTTATTGTTTCTCAAATTCTCCTGATTATTTTTTTGGATTTTATGAGTTGGAATTCTGTTCTAATTTAAAACCATAGCAGGTTTAGCAGCTGATTATGGATTACATATTGTTTTTTGTATTATTGCATTGCATTGTATGTGATCGGTCGGAATTCTTCGAGTCTGTTTTGGTGGAATTCTAAGCTTCGAGGACTGAGGTACGCCATTCTTATTTTTATGTGGATTTAAATTGATTGTTTTCTTGGACCCCGTTTTGGGTATTCTATTCAGTCAAAAAAAAAAAAAAAAAAAAAATCCCTACATAGCCATTTTTGGTTTTTGGGTAAATTTAATCTTTCCACTGCATGTGATCGGGCTTCTTGTTTCAGGTTCGTGCTCGGGCTTGGAATGATTGGACAAATTTGGGGTTATGAGGTATGTTGTTTCAATCTTTATTTGCCAAGTGATACGGAGTTGGGACAAAGGTATCTTTGCCATCCTATTTGCCAATCTTTGTCATATCAGAATTAACTCGGAATTGGACCATTGCATGCATTGTTTCTTGGCTGTCTTTTTAGACAGTTCTTTGAAAGATTAGTTGGACCATTGTTCATCCTATTTATGTAGTACGATGGGATTATAATTAGGGAACCATTCAAATGATATGCTGGATCATCCAGTTACAGCACACTTGTTTTTGGTGGAAATTGGGTAGCGTTAACAAACTATTTTTCAATGTTTGTGAATCAGTTCAGATGGCGATTAGTGAAGAAAGCTTCACAAGTTCTATTTCTCCATTTTAGATTGAAGAAACGGACACTGATTGAGGAAATTCACGAGCAGGTATATTCATCCAACACTGTGAAGTTTCTCTTATAGGTCTTGCAGCAACTAATGTGTTACACTATCGTGCAGTGCCACCCAGATCATTGCTTTTATATTCTCGAATGGTTTGCCAATTTTGTTGGCTGTAAATTTAGAAAAAACGCATGGGTATCTCTTCACTTTTTCTTGCGAATTCTCTGGTCTTGTTCTTTCAATTCCTCTTTGTTTTTGCTATGGAGATGGTTCTCAAAATTTTCCATTGTTTAGATTTGGATGCTATGGATGATGTCTGTTTTTTTATTGCGAACATATGAAGTGGGTGCAAAATTGCAAATTATAAGCATGGATTTCTTTGTTTCTAATTTCTTTGGCTCCTATGAATGATATCTGTTCTTGATTTCGAACGATATGGATTGGGTATGGAAATACAAATGATAAATACGGTTTTCTTTAGGGGGCTGTGGAGTATATCAAAGACTTTGACACTTCATAATACGTTAGTGCGTAGACAATGCTACGATTAGTCTTGCAAGCTTGTTTGTCTACTTTCTAGCATCTTCAGTGAAGTCATTTGCAGTTTTTTCTCCGCCGTGACGTTATTTGTATTCTACTTCATCGTTTCTTGACAGTCTTAATTTGCCTGTTTAGGTTCTCATGCCACATGAACAGTTTGGGAAACAATTCCCTGAGAAATTGCAGCCCGAGCCCTATAATTGCATGCTCAGATCTGCTTCTGTTCAAAATGTAATACCAGATCCGGATATACCTCAGCTGTAAATCAAAGTTGGTCAGAGTATGATTTGCACAATATAAATACTGATCACTCTGCTTTGTGTTGTTTTGGATCTAATTTTGTTATTTTTATTTCCGACCGAGAACTTTTCCTCCTGGAGCGAAGCCAAGGATTGGAGATGGGGATAGAGATGCTGCTATCATGGGATTGTGGCAAAATTTGTCGCTGGAAGGATTGGGTCCTCAATGGATGAGGCCTATGCCTCCAAGGCTTCCAGTTCTAGATGGAGAGGTCCGATGTTCGCTCATTATTAGATTAATATGAATCTCATCCATGCATTGAGCTTATTCTGAGGCTCTTGCAGCTTGTGTGGCTCAATCCTGATGACACTCATGAGTTAGTGTGGGATTATGGGATGTGCGCTGACACTGGTGGTGGAGCTGCATTCAGGGATTTGATAGCAAAAGCCTTGAAAGGCCCCCTTGCTCCTGCACAACAAGAGGTTTGTCAGTATTATGAACTTCTGAGCTGAAAAAGCGAATGTCATCTTGTGCATTGCACCTTGCTATAAGTTGCTGAGTTTGGTGTTTTTGGATGCTAGTTTGTTTTGTAAAAGAAATGAAACTGAGCAAAGAAAACATATTTGTTCTACCATTTTCTTGTACAGAAAATACAATGGCAGAACTCCTGTGCTTTGCGTTTACTATTTCTTTCAAATAGCTGTGATCGCTGATTTTTGACTGCTTATTGTTATTTGGAAGTGCAGCATGGGCAAAACAGTCATATCCTTGCTTCTTGCTGGGAACTTCAGGTAATATAACTCTCTTCGGTATCATGGGATTTTTTTTGTTGTTTGATTTATAACTATTCAACAAATTAGGTTTATTGTGATTTTCCCCTCTGTTGTTCTTGAAGTATGAATTCTTATGCTTATGCTCCTTCATTGAATAAGTAGGCAGAAGAATATGAAAACTCCAAAGACTACTGATGGAGATTTGAAATGCAAGGAGGTCCCGGCAAGTTTTAGATTTGACACAGCACGCAAGGTAAAGTTGAGTCGATTATCTCCTAATTGTGCCTGTAGTTATCTCGTTTCTCCTACTATCGTAAACTGTGACATTATGACCAAAGTTCATGCAATTTCGTAGCAACATTTGGAAGGTATTTATCTTGGCCAATGTATTTTTTTTTCTCCAATGTGCTTGTGAAATTCTACTTTTCCTCGTCTATTTTTTTTTATTCTCTTAAATCACCTGACTCTTCCTGTTTGAACATTTGCGAGCTTATTTCTTATTAGACTTCATGTGGAATATATATCATTCATCTTCCTAATAGAGAAGGTGCTGCCTCTGCTTCTATCTTGTATATTTGATATTTCTCTTTGTGTCTTGATCTTGGAAGTCATTTACATTGTCCCTTCTTTTTTTTTCTCTTCTGCAGTGAGAATAATTGGTCCTCTCTCCTGCAGCATGAAGCTTCTTGGAAGGATGGAAATTGGGATTTCTCGTTACTCGCAACATAATTTAAACCTTTTCAGTCTGAGCGGCATCTCGGGGGCAACCATTTCAGCGAAAACTTATACAGGTTCTATTTTGAGACATATTGGTAAAATTGTCCAACTCTATTGTCACAATCAATTTATCTCTACCGTGGCTGCTCGAGGGCTTCGCATGAGGGAGTTCCATCTGATGGGCTGAAAAAAGGCGATAATGCATACTTTTTTGCTTTTATATTTTTGTATTATTTACGACATGCATTATCGTTCTTTTAGCGATTAGATAACCACCTTGGTGTCTAATCATTGTCTAGGAGCTTGTGCTATCCATCTCCA
>RXID01008321.1:8563-55511 GCA_005019695.1 Trichopus zeylanicus subsp. travancoricus
ACTATGACAATTACTACAACTACTACAATTACTACAAATTCTCCTACCACAGCAACTAATACTGCTACTACTCCTACTCCTACTCCTACCCTACTACTCTACTACTACTACTACCAATGATCCTACTACTACTCCAACTTATACTGCTATTACTGCTCCTACTACTACTACAAATGCTAATATTACTACTATAACAACTACTAGTCCTACTACTACTACAACAACAACAACTACTACAACTAGTTCTATAACTACTAGCCCTACTAGCGCTACAACAACAACTACTACTTCTACTACTACTTCTACTCCAGCTCCTACTACTACTATTACTACTACCAATACTATTATTGCTTCTACTTGTACTACTGCTACTACTACTTCACTGATTACTACTATTGCTATTACTACTACTACTACTACTACTACTACAATTATTCTAATGCTAGTACTACTACTACAACTACTACTCCTACAACTACTACAATTAATACTAATGCTACTACTACTACAACAACAACTACTGCTACTACTGTTGTTGGTGCTGCTACACCTACTACTACTGCTATGACTACAACTACTACTACTTATACTATTGGTACTACTACTACTACAATTACTATTGCTACTACTACGAGTACAACTGCTACTTCTACAACTACTACTATAATTACTACTACTACTACTATTGCCGCTGCTACTACTACCACTACTACTACAATACCAACAACTACTACTTCTACTACTACAAGTACTGCTATTAATAATAATACAACCAAAACTACTATGATAACTACTACTACAGCTAATACGACTACTACTACTCTATTGCTTTTGCTGCTGCGACTGTCGTTGCTACTCGTCCTACTACTACTACTGCTACTGCTATTATTACTATGACTACTTTGACTACTACGACTACTACTATGACTTCTACTATAACTCCAGCGACTACAGCTACTCTTGCTATTACTACTACAATGACTACTATTACTACACTATTACCACAACTACTAGTACTACAATTACTACTGCTACAACCATAGCTGTTACTCTATTAATACTACTACCACTACAACTACTCCTACTACTACTATTACTACCACTAACACCACTGCTACTCCAGCGACTACTACTTCTACTCCTACTGCTACTACTAAGATTACAACAAAAATGACTATTACTACTTCTACTATAGTTAAAACAAATTCTCAAACTACGACCACTAATATTGCTACTACTACTCCTCCTACTACTCCTACTACTACTACAACTACTACTCCAAGTACTACTACTACTACTACTACTGCAACTACTGCTACTACAACCAATCCTACTACTACTATTGCTGCTACTGCTACTGCTACTGCTACCTCCATTAATACTACTAATACTGCTTCAACTACTACTACAACTACTACTACAACTACGACAATAGCTACTACTAAAACTACAACAACAACTACTACTACAACAACAACTACTCCTGCTACTACCGTCGCTTTTAGTACTACTATGACTATTACAACAACTACTGCTGCTACAACTGCCACTACGACAACTACTAGTACCACTACTGTAATCACTAGTACAACAACAACAAATACTACTACTACTACACCTACACCTACTACTACTACTACTACTACTACTACTACTACTACTACTACTACTACTACTACTACAACAACTATTACTACTACTTCTACTACAAGTGCATTTGCTACAACTACTGCTCCTACTACAGGTACTACTACAACTAATACTAACCCTATTACTACAACTACTCCCACTACGACAACTACTAGTACCACTACTGCAATCACTAGTACAACAACAACAACAACAACTACTACTACTACTACTCCACCTCCTCCTCCTCCTCCTACCAATATTGCTACCACTACTGCTACATCTACTGCTACTACTACTACTACTAATACTACTACTACTACTACGAACACGACTACTATAACTACTATGACTACTACTACTACTACCATTAGAACAATAACAACTACTACTGCTACTGCTGCTACTACTACTACACACCTGCTACAAGTAGTACTACTACAATTTGTACTACTCGTACAACTACTACAATTACCACTACTAATACTACTACTATTGCTACTACCACTACTACTGCTTCTACTTGAACTACTATTACTCCTACTGCTACTATTACAACTACTAAAACTACTACTACTCATATGACTACTACCACAACTCCTACCGCTACTACAACTACTCCTATTACTATGACTATTATTACTACTACTACAATTACTACAAATTCTCCTACCACAACTGCTAATATTGCTACTACTCCTACTCCTGCTACTACTCTACTACTTGTACTACCATTACGACTAATATTACTGTTACTACTACTACTACTACTACTACTACTACTACTACTACTACTACTACTACTACTGCAACTACTTTTATAGCTACTACTACTACTACTCCCACTGCTACTTCTTCTACTACTAGTAGTAGTACTACTACTACTAATACTACTACTACTATTTCTACTACCACTACGGCTGCTACTACTCCTCCTCCTCCTCCTCCTCCTCCTCCCACTACTACTACTACTAATAATAATATCGAGACTTCTACTATTGCTACTACTATAACAACTACTACTACTACAACCACTACTACTACTACAGCTACAACTACTACTATGACGACTACTACTATGATTACTACTATCATGACCCCTGCTACTACTACTACTACCGCAACTACTGGTACTCTAACTGCAACTACTACTTATACTGCTACTACCACTCCTACAACTAATACAACTATTAATATTAATAATACCACCAGTACTACTAAAACTACTGCTAATACTAGTACTGCTGCTACTCCTACTACTACTATTATCATTACAACTGCTATTGCTACTAGTATACTGCCGCCAATACTATTACTACTGCTGCTGCTACTACTACTACTACTACTACTACTACTATTACTACTTCTACAAATGCTATTGCTGCTACAATGGCTACTACTACTCCCACTGCTAATGCTGCTATTGCTACTACTACAACTGCTACTACTATTACTTCTACTACTACTACGACTACAACATCAACTACTAATATTGTTGCTACGACTACTACTATAACTACTATTACAACTACTACTAGCACAATAACTATTACTACTGCCGCTACTACTGCTACTACTACTTCTGCTGCTGCTACTACAACTATTTCTATGGCTATTGCTACTACTTCTACTACTACAACCACTAGTACTACTAAGGCTACTACTATTCTACTACCAGTACTACTACTACAATTGCTACAACTACTGAGTCTACTACTGCTACTACAAGTAGTACTACTTATACTGCTGCTGCTGCTACTACTACTACTACTACTACTGTTACTATTGCTACTATTACTACTACTATTGAGGCTACTACTACTACAAGCACAAGTAATGCTGCCGTTACTCCTACTGCTATAAATATTTATTTTACTACTGCTACTACTGCTCCTACAGCTACTGCTACAACAACAACTACTACTACAACTGTTGCTGCTGTAGTTACTGCTACCGCTACTAATTCTTTTGCAATTACAGCTGCAACTACTATCACTACTGCTACTACAATTGCTACTACTACTAATAGTACAACTACTATTGTTGTTGCTGCTGCTGAAATCACTACTACTACCACTGCTATCGCTACTACTTCTGCTACTACTTCTACTACTGCTACTACGACTGCTACTACTGCGACTGCTACTACTACTACTACTAATACTACTGCTACTTCTACCACTAATGCTACTAATACTACTAGTACAACAACTACTAATACTACTACTATTGCTGCTGCTGCTACTTCTACTGTTACTACTGCTATTGTTGCTACTTCCTCTACTACTATTACTCCTACTACCTATCCCACTACTACTACTCCTACTACTACTACTATTACTAGTACTTTGGCTGCTACTGCTACAACTAATACTATTTCTACTACTACTGCTACTATTACTACTGCAACTTCTACTGCTACTACTTCTGCTACTACCACTATTTCGACCACCACCACTACTACTTTTGCTATTGCTAATACTACTTTTGTTTCTATTGCAACTACTACTACTACTACTACTACTATTTCTACTACCGCTACTGCTACAACTACTACTAATACTACTACTGCTATGGCTACCACTACTGTTGTTGCTACGACAACTACGCTAACTACTACTACTACAATGACCACTACTACTATTACGATGAGTACTACAACTATGACTTTTGCGAAAACAACGTCAACTTCTTCTATGACTACTACTAGTACTACTACTACTGCTATTGCTACTACTATAACTGCTACTGCTACTACTACTACTAAACTACAACTACTACTACTATTGCAACTACTACTACTACTAATACTACACCTACTACTATTGCTACTACTACTACTACTATTATTGCTCATATTACTGTACCTATTACAACTAATACTACTACTACTACTACTACTATTACTCGTATTACAACAACTATTGCTACAACTACTTCTACTAATAGTGCTTCTGCTACTGCTATCGCTGCTACTTGTACTTCTACTACTACTAATACTTGTACTACTACTACTATAACAACTACTACTACTACTATTCCAGCTACTACTATTACTAGGACAATTACTACTACTAATAGTTCTACTACTCCCACTACGACAACTACAGGCACTACTACTACTTCTACTACTCCTACTACTTCTACTACTACAGCTATTACTAGTACTACTGATGCCAATACTACTACTACTGCTAATACTATGGCTAATACTTCTACTACTACCACTACTACTTCTATAGCTACTAGTACTACTACGACTACTACTAATACTAATCCTGCTACCGCAACTACTATGATTACTACAACCACTACTATTGCAACTACTACAACTACTACTACTACTGTTGCTATCGCAAATACTTCTACTATCGTTACAACTATTGTTGCTCTTACTACGATTGCTACTAATACTTCTGCTACGACAATAACTTCTACTGTCGCTACAACTTCAAATGATATTAATACAATTTCTACTACTAGTAGTACTGCTATCTCTACTGCTACTACAACTTCTACTGCTACTAATACTACCACTACAACTTCTACAACAACTGCTACTACTGCAACGGGTACTACTACTACTATTTCTACTTCTACTAGTACTACTGCTGCTGTTGCTACTACTACTACTACTACCACTATTGATACTACTGCTGCTGCAACACCTACTACTGCTATTGCGGCTACTGCAACTACTACTACTACTATTGATACTACTACTGCTACAATTTCAATAACAACAACAACTACTGCTATAACGAGTACTACTACGACTACAATTGCTGTTACCACTACTACTACTACTTAGACAACTACTACTACGGTTACTACTACTACTGTTGCTGTTGCTACTGCCACTACTACTACTACCACTACTACTGCTCCTACTACTACTCTTTCTACTACAATAGCTACTGCTGCTGCTGCAACTACTGCTACTACTGCCACATCTTCAACTACTACTACTACTGCTGCCACTATTACTACTACTCCAACTACTACTACTACTGTTGCTACTACTACCGCTACTTCTACCACTAATGCTACTGCTACTACTACTACTTCTACCACTAATGTTGCAAATACTACTTCTACTACTATTGCTACTTCTACCACTAATGTTGCTGATACTACAACTACTACTACCACCGATACTACTTCTGTTGTTGTTGCTGCTGCTTCTACCACTACTACTACTACTACCACTACTACTGCTACTTGTAGTAGTATTATTGCTGTTGCTGCTTCTACTACTACTACTCCTACAACTTATCCTACTATTATTACTACAACTGATACTACTACTACTTCTACTACCACTGTTGTTGCTTCTATTACTAATAGTATTTCTACTATAACTACTACTGCTGCTACTGCCACTACCACTGGTACTGCAACTACGAAAACTACTATTGTTGCCACTGTTGCTAGTACTACTGCTACTACTATGACTCCTCTTTCTCCTCTGACTACTGCTGTTACTACAACTATAACTACAACTACTACTACTGCTGCTAATACTACTGCTACTTCTGCTACTACTACTACTACTGCTACTAATACTGCTGCTACTATACTACTGTAACAACTTCTACTTCTGCTACTACTGCTGTTGCTACTCCGACAGCTACTACTGTTGCTGCTACTACTACTACCACTACTGCTGCTACTGCTGTAACTACTACCCCTACTATTGCTGCAGTTAACACTACTACTATTGCTATTACTGTTGCTGCTACTACTACTATTATTGCTTCTAATACAATTGCTGCAAGAACAACTACTACTAGTGCTGCTGCTGCTACTGCTAGTACTGCAACTAGTACTACTGCTATTGCTACTACTAGTACTACTGTTGTTGCTACCAATTTCACTACTCGTACTGCTACAACAACTACTACTGCTACTATAGCAACTACCGCTACTACTGTTACTATAGCTCCTTTTGCTACTATAACTGCTACTACTACTACTGCCACTACTAGTGTTGGTGCTACTACTTTATCTACTACTACAGCTACAGCAGCTACTACAACAACTGCACCTACTACTGCTACTACTACTACTACAACAACTACAAGTACTAATGCTACTGCTACTCCTCCTCCTACTACTACTCCTACCTCTACTCTTACGACAATAATTACTAGTCCAACTCGTAGTACTACTACAACTACTACTAATACTTCTCCTACTACTATTGCTGCTGTAGCAGCTGCTTTTACTACTACTACTACCACCACCACCACCACTACTACTACTACTACTACTACTACTACTACATGTACAACTGCAACTACTTCTGCTACTACAACCACTAGTTCTATTACTCCCACTATTGCTACTACTACTCCTATTCCTCCTCCTACTATTGCAACTTCTACTACTACTACTACTACTCCAACTCTACTACTACTACTACTACTAGTACTCCTACGACTACTAATGCTACTACTACTAGTGCTACTACTACTACTAATACTACAACTTCAACTCCTAGTACTGTCACTCCTACTACTCCTACTACTACTCGTGCTCCTACTTGTCCTACTACCACTATTACTGTTGCAACTACTACTCCTACTACTTCTCTTACTACTACTACTTGTACTACAGCTGCTACTACTACTAATATTACCACTACTTCTGTGACTACTACTACAACAATTGTTACTAATACTTTAACAACACTTATTACACTGACTACCACTCTTACTACTACTATAACTACTATTACTACTACTACTACTACTTCCACTACAATGCCGACTACTACTGCTGCTGCCGCCACTACTACTGCTACTCCTACTACTACAACTACCACTACTACCACTATTAGTATTACTACTACTACTACTATTGCTACTACTATAGTTACTGCTACAACTACTGCTACTCCTACTACTACTACTACTATTACTACCATTACTACTGCTCCTACTACTACTCCTACTCCTACACAATTCTAATTAACTAGTACTACTACTACTGCTGCTACTATTACTACTACTCCTCCTTTTACTACTCTTGCTACTACTACTACTACTACTACTACTACTACTACTACTACTACTACTACTACTACTACTACTACTACTACTACTAACTAACTACTACTACTACTACTACTAACTAACTACTACTACTACTACTACTACTACTACTACTACTACGACTACTATTACTCTTACTACTCTTACTACTACTTCTACTACTACTACTAGTACTCTTACTACAACAACAACAACAACTACTACTACTATTACTACTACACCTACTCCTACTCCTACGGCTATTACTACTAGTACAAGTATAACCACTACTATTACTATTGCAACTAATACTACTGGTACTATTGCTGCTCTACTAGTACTACTATAATTGCTACTACAGCTTTTGCTACTACTACTGCTACTACTACTTCTGCTACAACTACAATAACTACTGCTGTTACTACTCTTACAACTATGCCTACTACTTCTACAACAACTACTACCACTACAACTATAGCTACTACTGCTTCTGCTACTATTACTATTACTACTACTACCACTACTATTACTTCTACTACTATAGCAACTCCTACCCCTACTAGTAGTACTCTATTATTACTACGACTGCTATTGGTAAAATAATAAATCCTACCACTACTACTAGTGCTACTACTACTACTATTTCTACTACTACTACGACCACTACCACTATTATTACTACTCCTAATGCTACAGCTGCTGCTCCTATAGCTACTCAAACTACTGCTATAACTACTACTTCGCTACTACAATTTCTAGTACTACTACTACAACTACTACTTGTACTCCTACTGCTACTACTACTACTTCTGCTGCTACTGATGCTTTTACTAATAGTGCAACAGTTACAATTACTAGAATAATAACTACTACTACTACACTCCACCTACTACTATAACTACAGTTCCGGCTACTACTACTGCTACTACTACTACTGCTGCTGCTGCTACTACTAGTACTACAACAACATCAACTAATACTACTACAAATATTACTACAATGACAACTACTACTACAGCAATGGCTTTTACAGTTTCTACTACTTCTGCTACAATAACTCTTATTACTCCTACTACTACTGTTACTACTGCAACTACTAAAACTTCCCCTACTACTACTACTACAACAACAACAACATCTACACTGCTGCTGCTACTACTTCTACTGCGACTACAGCTACTACCTCTACTACTACTGCTGCTGCTGCTACTACCACTACTACCACAAGTACTACTACTACTCCTGATGCTATAGAAACAACCATTAAGACAACTACTACTCCTCCTACTACTACCATGACAACTACTACTGCTACTACTACTATTACCACTACTACTACTAATACTACTACAACTACTATAACAAGTACTTCCACTACTACAACACTACATCTACTACTACCTCTACTACTACTACTGTTACTATTACTTCACTTCTTCTGCAACTACTACTACTACTACCACTATTTCTCCTACAACTACTACTATTATTAGAAATAATACTACTACTGCTACTATTACAACTACTAAAATTTCTCCTACTACTACCACTACTACTCTTGCTACTACTACTACTACTACTACATGGACACTACTACTACTACTCCAGCTACTACTTCTACTACTATGACTGCTAGGACTACTATGACTACTCCGATGACTACTTCTACTACTACTACTCCTACTACTACTACTCCTACTACTACAACTACTATAGCTACTACTTCTACTACTACTGCAACTACTGCTGCTACTACTACTACTACCGCTACTACTACTATTGCAGCTGCTATTGCAACAACAACAACTATGACTACTACTGCTACTACTACTACTACTTCTACTGCTACTACTACTACTTCTACTTCTACTGCAAGCACTACTTCTACTACTACCTCTACTACTCTACTATTGCTATTGTTACTATACTACTACTACTACTACAACTACTACTACTAGTATGCCTATACTAACTTGTACTCCTCCTATTACAATAACAACTACTACTACTTTGACTACAACTACAACATCAACTCCTACTACTACAACTACTACTATTTCTACTACTACTAATACCACAACAATAACTACTACTACTACAAGTAGTACTACTACAACTACTGCTACTACTACTGCTGCTGCTACTACTTCTACTACTACAACAGTAGCAACAACAACAATAGTATTAGTAGTAGTATTAGTGTTAGCAGTAGTAGTAAGAGTAGAGTAACAGTAGAGCTAGCAATAGCAGCAGTAGCAATAGAACTTGTAGCAGCATTAGTCGCAGTACAGTAGTGGCAGCAGCAGTAGTTGTTATTATAGTAGCTAAGTAGCAATAGGAGTTACAGTAGACATAGTAGCCATAGTAGTAGTAGTAGTAATTGTATTAGTTGAAGGAGTCATAGTAGTAATAGCAACAGTAAATGTAGTAGTAGGGAAGCAGTAATAGTCATAGCAGCAATAATAGCTGTAGTAGTAGTAGTGTTACTAGCAGTGGTACTAGTAGTAGGAGTAGTAGTAGTAGCAACAACAACAACAAAACCAGCAGTAGTAGCAAGAGTAGTAGCAATAGTAGCAACAGGAGTAGCAGTAGTTACAGTCATAGTAGTAGTAATAGAAGTAGTACTAGTAATTGGAGAAGCAGAAGCAGTAGCAGAACTAGGAGTTATAGTAGTAGTACTTGTTGTTGTTGCAGTAGTAATAGTAGGAGGAGTGGTAGTTGTAGTAGTTATTGTTGTAGTTGTAGTTGTAGTAGTAGTAACAGTTGTTGTAGTAGTAGAAGTAATAGTAGCTACAACAATAACAACATTAATAGTAGTAGTAGCAGTATTAGTGGTAGTAGGAGTTGTAGTAGTGGAAGTAGTAGCAGTAGTAATAGTAGTAATTGTAGTGGTAGTAGTGGCAGCAGTAGTAGTAGTTGTTGTAGTTGTTATTTTAGTAGTAGTATTACTAGTAATTGAAGTAAGAAGTAGTGGTGGTGGTGGTGGTGGTAGTAGTAGTCATAGTAGTTGTAGGAGTATTAGGAGTAGTAGTAACAATATTGGTGGTGGTAGTAGTAGTAGTAGTAGTAGTAGTAGTAGTAGTAGTAATAGGAGTATTAGGAGTAGAAATAGTTGTAGGAGTAGTAGTAGTAGCGGTCATAGTACTAGTAGTCGCAATAGTAGTAGCAAAAGTAGTAGTAGTTGTAGTAGCTATGGTTGTATGGGTAGTAGAAGTAGTAGTAGCAGTTGTTATAGTGGTAATAGTTTTCATGGTAGTAGTTGTAGTAGGAGTGGAAGTTGTAGTAGGAATGGTAGTATTAGTAGGAGTAGCAGCGGTACTAGCATTGGTAGTAGCTATAGCAATAGCAACAGTAGTAGTAGTTGGAGGAGGAAGTTGTAGTAGGTAGTAGGAATGGTGGTGGTTGTAGTAGTAGTAGTAGTAGTAGTAGTAGTAGTAGTAGTAGTAGTAGTAGTAGTAGTAGTAGTAGTAGGAGTAGCAGTGGTAGTAGCGATGTTAGCAGGTGTAGCAGCAGCAGAAGTAGTAGTAGTTGGAGGAGAATTTTGTTGTATGTAGTAGGAATGGTAATAATAGTAGTAATAGTAGTAGTAGTAGTAGTAGTAGTAGTAGTAGTAGTAGTAGTAGTAGCAGTAGCAGTAGTAGGAGTAGCAGCGACAGTAATAGTAGTAGTAGCTGTAGCAATAGCTGTAGTTGTAGTAGTTGGAGGACGAGGAGGCAGAGTAGTATGAGTAGGAATATGAGTAGGATTAGTAGTAATAGGTGTAGTAGTTATAGGATTATTGGTCATAGTACTTGGATTAGAAGTAGCAGTAGGACTTGGAGGAAGTGTAGTAGCAGTAGAAGTTGTTATAGAATTTGTAGTAGTAGTAGTAGTTATAGTAGCAGTAGTAGAAGTAGGAGTAGGAGTAGTTGTATTAGTAGTAGTGGTAGTACTAGTAGTAGTTGTAGTAGTTGTAATAGAAGTAGTAGCAGCAGTAGTAGTAGTAGCATTATTAGTAGTTATTGCAATAGCTACAGTAGAAGCAATAGCCGCAATAATAGTTGTAGTAGCTACAGCCGTAGTAGTAGTAGTAGTAGTGGTAGTAGTAGTACTACCAATAGGAGTCAGAGTAGCAATAGCATAAGTATGAGTCAGAGTAGTAGTTGTAGGAGCTAGATCTCGAGTAGGAGTAGAAGAAGTAGTAGTAGTAGTAGTAGTAGTAATAGGAGTTGTAATAGTTGCAGTGGTAATAGTAGTGGTAGTAATTATACTAGTAAGAGATGTAATAGTTCTTGTAGTAGTAGTAGTAGTAGTAGAAGTAGTAGCAATAGCAATAGCAATGGTAGTAATTAAAGAAGTAATAGTAGTAGTAGTAGCAGAAATAGTAGTAGTTGTTGTAGTAGTCATAGTAGTAGTAGTAGGAGTTGGAGTAGGAGTAGTAGTATGAGTTAGAGTAGTAGTAGTAGTAGCGCTACGAATATGAGTATGTGTGGTACTAGGAGAAGTACCAATTGCAGTAGTCGAAGTAGGCATAGTAGCAGTTGTAGTAATAGCGATAATAGTAATAATAGTAGTAGTGGTAGTAGTAATAGTAGTAGCTATTATTGCAATAGTGGTTGTAGTGGTAGGAGTAGCAGTCACAGTAGTAGTAGTAGTAGTAGCAGTAGTATTAGCAATAGTATTAGTAGTAGAAGCAGTGTTAGTAATAGTCATTATCGTAGTAGTATGAGTAGTGTTAATAGTAGCTATGGTGGCTATAGTAGTAGTTGCAGAAGTAGTGGTAGTACTTGTAGTAGTAGTAGAAGTAGTGGTGGTGGTTGTGGTGGTAGTAGTAGTAGTAGTAACAGTAGTAGCGGTAATAATAGTAGCAGTAGCAGTAGTAGTAGTAGTAATAGTCGTGAAAGTAGTAGAAGTAGTACTAGTATTACTAGTAATAGAAGTAGTGGTAGTAGAAGTAGTAGCAACAGTAGTAGGAGCAGTAGTAGTGGTAGCACTAGAAGTAGCATTAGTAGTAATCTCAGAGGCAGTTGTAGTAGTAGTAGTAGTGCAGTAGCAGTAGCAGCCATAATTGATGTAATAGTAGTAGCTGCTGCAATAGTCGTAGTTGTAGTAGTTGTAGGTGTAGTATAAGTAGTTGCAGTAGTGATAGTAATACTAGCAGTAAAAGTTATAGTAGTTGTAGCAGTAGTAGGAGGAGGAGGAGGAGCTGTAGTAGTAGTAGCAGCGGTAGTAGTAATAGTAGTAGTTATTATAGTAGTAGCAGCTGTTGTCATAGTATTGGAAGTAGTAGTAGAAGTTGTAGTAGCAGCAGCAGTAGCTCCAGTACTAGCAGTAGTAGCAATAGTAGCGATAGTAGCAGCAGTAGTAGCAATAGTAGCAATTGTAGAAGTAGTAGTTGTAGTAGTAGTATAAGTAGTAGTATAAGTAGTACCAGTAGTAGTTAAGTTAGTAGTTGCAGAAGTAGTAGGAGAAGTGGTAGGAGCAGTAGCAGTAGCTGCAGTAGTAGCAGTGGTAGCAAGAGTAGTAATAGTAGTAGTAATAGTTGTAATAGTGGTAGTAGTAGTTGCAGTAGTAGTAGTAGTAGTAGTAGTAGTAGTAGTAGTAGTAGTAGTAGTAGTACTAGTAGTAGTAGTTCTTCAATTACATGGAGTAACAGTAGTAGTAGTAACAGTAGCAACAGTAGCTAGTAACAATAGTAGTTGTAATTGTATGAGTAGTAACAAAAGTCATAATAATAGTAGTATTTGTTGTAGTAGTAGAACTAGTAGATGTAGTAGTAGAAGCAGAAGTGGTAGCGGTAGTAGTAGTTGTTGCACTAGTATAAGTAATAGTAGTAGTAGAAGCCTCAGTAGTTGTGGTAGCAGTAGTAGTAGTAATATTAGTAGTAATAATAGGAGTAGTGGCAGTAGTAGCAGAAACAACAGCTGCAGCAGCAATGGTAGTAGTAGTAGCAAATGTGCGAGTAGTAGTAGTTATTGTTGTAGTAGTAGTAGTAGTAGAGCTGGTAGCCGCAGTGGTAAAAGTAGTAGTTGTAGTGGCGACAGCAGTAGTAGTAGTGGTAGCTCTAGTAGTAGTAGGAAAAGTAGTAGTGGAAGTTGTAGTAGAAGCAGCAGCAGTAGCAACAGCAACAGCAGAAGAAGCAGTAGTGGAAGAAGTAGCAGTAGAAGTAGTAGTAGAAGCAGTACTAGTAGTAAAAGTGGTGGTCATAGTAGTAGCAACCATAGTGGCAACAGTACTTGATTAGTAGTAGTAGAAGGAGCAATAGTAGGAGCAGTAGCAGTAGTAGCAGGTGTTGCTGTAGTAGTAGCTGTAGCAAAGTAGTAGTAGGATTAGTAGCTGTAGCAGTAGTAGGAGTCATAGAAATAATAGTGTTAGATGTAGCAGAAGTAGCAGTAGCAGTAGCAATAGCAGTAGTAGTAGTATGAGTACGAATATTAGTAGTAGCAATGGTGGAAGTAGTAGTTGAGGTTGTACTAGTAATAGTAGTTACAGTTGTACTACTAGTAGTAATAGTAGTAATAGTAGCAGCAACAAAATAGTAGTAGTAGTAATAGTAGTATTAGTTGTAGTAGTAGCTGTAATTGTAGTAGTAGTACTAGTTGTAGTAGTAACTGAATTAGTAATAGTAGTAGTAGAACTAGCTATTGTAGTTGTAATAGAAGTAGTAATAGTAGTAGTAGTAGTAGTCATAGCAGTAGTAGTAGTAGTAGATGAAGTCATAGTAGTAAGGGTAGGAGTAGGAATAGCAATAGTAGTAGCAGGGGCAAGAGTAGTAGTAGTAGTAGTTGTTGTTGTTGTTGTAGGAGTAGTAGTCGTATAGTAATAGTAGTAGTAGCTATAGTAGGAGTAGTTGTAGGAGTCATAGTAGTTGGAGTAGTGATAGTTCTAGTAGTAGTAGATGTAGCAACTACAACAAATGCAGTAGCCGTAGTAGTAGTAGTCGACGTAGTATTTGTAGTAATTGGAGTAGTTGTAGTATTAAGCGTAACAATAATAATAGTAATAGTAGTAGTGGTAGTAGAAGTAGTAGCAGTAGATGTAGTAGCAATTGTCATAGTAGGAGCTATGACAGTTGTAGTAGTAGAAGTAGTAGTAAAAGTAGTAGTGGTATTAGTTGTAGTAGCAGTAACAGAGGTAGTAGTAGTAGTAGGAGGGGGAGGAGGAGGAGGAGGATGAAGAGGTTGTGTAGTAGCAGCAACTCCAGTAGTAATAGTTGTAGTAGTAGTTGTGGTTAGTAGTAATAGTGGCAGTAGTGGTAGTACTTGCAGCAGTAGTAGTAGTAATAGATGTAGTAATAGTAGTAGTAGTAGAGGTAGTAGTAATAGTAGTAGTGGTAGTAGTAATAGTAGTAGTAGTAGTAGTAATAGTTGGTGGAGTAGTAGTAGTAGTACTAGTATTAGTCATAGTAGTAGTACTAGTAGTACTAGTAGTAGAAGTTGTAGCAGTACTAGTTGTGATAGTAGTAATAGTAGTAGGAGTAGTAGTAGTGCTAGAAGACTTGAAGTAGAAGTAGTAGGAATAATAGTAGTAGTAGTAGTCGTAATAGCAGTTGGAGTAGTAGTAGTATTATTTGGTGTAGCAGTAGTAGTATTGTTAGTGGTAATAATTGTAGTTGTAGGAGTAGTAGTGGTACTTGTAAAAGTAGCTGTAGTAGTAGTGTAGTAGTTGCAGCAGTAGTAGTAATTGCAATAACAGTAGTGGTGCTAGTAGAAGTATTAGTGGTCATTAAAGTTGTAGTAGCTATGGTAGTGGTAGAAGCGGTAGTAGAGGTCATAGTAGTAGTAGTAGGGGTGGTGGTGGTCTTAGTAGTCGTAGTAGTAGTGGTAGCAGTGATCATAGTAGTAGTAGTAGTAGTAGTAGTAGTAGTAGTAGTAATAGTATTAGTAGAAGTATTATTATTATTATTATTATTATTATTATTATTATTATTATTATTAGCTGTAGTTGTAGTAGTAGTAGTGATAGTAGTAGAGGTTGTAGTAGTAGTTGTAGTAGTAGTAGTTATTGTTGTTGTTGTTGTTCTAGTTCTTGTTCTTGTTGTAATTGTAGCGGTAGGAGGCAGTAGCAACAGTAGTTGTAGTCGTAGTTTTAATAGTAGTTGTAGTACTTGTTGCAGTAGTAATAGAAGTAGTAGTAGTAGCAGTAGTAGACGTAGTAGTTGTAATAGTTATAGTTATAATAGTACTAATAGCTGTATTAGTTGTAGTAGTAGTACTAGTTGTAGTTGGAGTAGGAGTAGGAGTAGCTGGAGTAGAAGTATGAGGAGGAGTAGTAGTAGCAGTAGCAGTAGCAGAAGCAACAGTAGTAGTAGTAACAGGAGTAGTAGTAGTATTAGAAGTAACAATAATAATAGTAGTAGTAGTAGCAATTGTAGTAGTAGTTGTTGTAGTAGTAGCAGCAGTCATAGTAGGAACTATGGTAGTTGTAGTTGTAGTAGGAGTTGCAGTAGTTGGAGTACTGGTAGGAGATGGAGTTGGAATAGGAGGAGGAGGAGGAGGAGGAGTAGTAGCAGTAGTAGTAATTGCAGCAGTAGTAGCTGCAATAGTAGTAATAGTAGTAGTAGTTGTTGTTGTTGCAATAGTAGTAGTGGGTGTAAGAGTAGTAGTAGTAGCAGTAGCAATAGTAATAGTAGTAGAAGTCAAAGTAGTACGAGTAGTAGGAGTAATAGCAATAGTAGTAATAGTTGGAGCAGCAAGCATAGTAGTAGAAGCAGTAGGAGAAGTATGGAGGAGAAGTATTAAGAGTAGTGCTACCGTAATAGTAGCAGCAGCAGTAGTAGTAGTAGTAGTACTAGTAGTACTAGTAGCAAAAGTAGTAGTAGTAGTTGTTGTAGTAGTGGTAGTAGCTGTAGTACAAGAGGCAACAACAGTAGCAGTAGTAGTAATTGCCGTAGTAGTACTAGTTGTAGCAGTAGTAGTAGCTATAGTACAAGAGGCAATAGTAGCAGCAGTAGTTGTAATTGTTGCTGTAGTACTAGTTGTAGCAGTAGTAGCAGAAGTAATAGTAATAGCTGAAGTAGTACTACTTGTAATTGTAGTACGAGTAGCAGTAGTAGTAGTAGTTTTTGTAGGAGTTGGTGTAGGAGTAGGACGAATCATACTTGTAGTGGTAGTGGTGCAACTACTAGTAGTTGCAGTAGTAGTAGTAGTAGTACTATTAGTAGCAGTAGCAGCAGTAGTAGTAATAGTAGTAGTAGTTATAGTCGCAGTAGGTGTAAGAGTAGGAAGAGTAGTAGGAGCAGCAGCAGCAGCAGTAGTAGTAATAGGTGTTGTAGTCTTAGTAGTTGTAGCGGTACTAGTAGTAGTAGTAACAATAGCAGTAGTAATAGTTGTGGTAGAAGTGGTAGTTGTAGAAGTAGTTGTCGTAGTAGAAGCAGTAGTTGGAGTTGTAGTAGGAATAGCCGTTTGCATAGAATTAGTTGTAATAGTAATAGTGCTAGTAGTAGTAGTAGTAGTAGTAGCAGTGGTAGTGTTAGAGGTAGTAGTAGGAGGGGTACTAGTAGCTGTAGTTGCAGTAGTAGTAGTTGCAATAGTAGTAGTAGTAGTAGCAGTAGTAGTAGTAGTAGTATTAGTAGTAGAAGAAGTTGTTGTTGTTGTAGTAGTAGCGACAGTATTAGTAGTCATTGTAGAAGTAGAAGCAGTAATAGTAATAGTAGTAGTTGAAGTTATAATAGTAGAAATAGTACTAGTCGGAATAGCAGTAGAAGTAGTAATAGTAGCTGTAGCAATAGTAGTTGCAGTAGAAGTAGCAGTAGTAGTCGAAGTAGTAGTAGTAGTAGTAATAGCTGCATTATTAGCAGTAGCAAAAGTGGTAATTGCATTAGTAGTAGTAGTAGTTGTTGTAGTAATAGTAATAGTGGTAGTTGTTGCAGGAGCATTAGGAGTAGTAGCGGTAGTAGTAGCGGTAGTAGTAGTAGTAGTTGTTGTTGTAGTAGTCCTAGTACTAGTAGTAGTGGTGGCGGCGGTAATAGTAGAAGAAGTAGTAGTAGTAGTAGTAGTCGTTGTAATCCTACAAGTTGCGGTAGCCTTTGTTGGAGTAGCAAGAACAGTTGCTATAGTAGTAGTAGTAGTGTTAGTTGTTGTTATTGTTGTTGTTGTTGTTGTAGTCATAGAAGAAGTAATAGCAGTACTAGTAGTAGTAGTATTAGTGATAGTAGAAGTAGTAGAAGTAGTTGTAGGAGTAATAGTAGTAGTAGTGGTAGTAGTAGTAGTCACAATGGTAGTAGTAGAAGTAGTAGTAGAAGTTGTAGTAATAGTTGTGGTTGAGTAGTAGTAGGAGTGGTAGTAGTCATAGCAGGAGCCGGAGTATTGGTAGTAGTGATAGTAGCAGTTGCCGGAGTAGTAGTAGTACAAGCAGAAATAGTTGTAGTAGTTTTAACATAATAGAAGTTACAACGGTATTAATACTAGAGGTAGTAGTAGTACAAGCAGAAATAGTTTTAGTAGTTTTAACGTAATAGAAGTTACAACGATATTAATACTAGAGGTAGTAGTAGTAGTAGTAGGAGTAGTAGGAGTAGTAGGAGTAGTAGCAGTAGCAGTAGTAGTAGTAGTAGTTGTTGTAGAAGTAAAAGTAGTAGTAGTAGCAGTAGTAGTAGTATTCGTAGTAGTAGTAATAGTAGTAGTAGCAGCAGCAATAGTAGTAGTAGTAGTTGTTGTTGTTGTTGCAGTGTAGTAGTAGTAGTAGTAGTAGAAGTAACAGGAGGAGGAGTAGTAGTAGTAGTTGCAGCAATAGTAGTAGTAATAGTAGTAGTAGTAGCAGTGGTAGTAGCAGCAGCAGTAGTAGTGGTGGTGGTGGTAGTAGTAGTAGTAGTAGTAGTAGAAGTAATAGGAGTAGTTGTTGTAGCAGTAGTAGCCATAGTAGTAGTGGTAATAGTAGTAGTAGTAGTAGCAGAAGAAGTGGTAGTAGTAGAACTAATAGTAGTTGTAGTAGTTGTTGTTGTTGTGGTAGTAGTTGTAGAAGTAATAGTAGTAGTAGTAGTAGTAGTCATAGTAGTAGTAGTAGTAGTAGTAGTAGTAGTAGTAGCAGTAGTAGTAGCAATAGTAGTACTAGCAGTAGTAGTAGCAGTAGTAATAATTGGAATAGTAGTAGTAATAATAGTAGTGGCTGTAGTAGTAGTAGCAGTGGTAGTAGTAGAAATGATAGTAGTAGGTGTTGTAGCAGCGGTAGTAGTTGTAGTAGTAGACGTAGTAGTATCAGTAGTTGTAGAAGCAGCAGCAGCAGCAGTATTAGTTGTTATAGTTGTTCTTGTTCTAGTCATAGTAGTAGTAGAAGTAGTAGTAGTAGTTGTAGTAGTAGTAGTAGTAGTAGTAGTAGTAGTAGCAGTAGTCGTAAGTGTAATAGTAGTAGTAGTAGTGGTAGCAGTAGCAGTAGTTATAATAGTAGTAGTAGTAGTAGTAGTAGTAGTAGTGACAGCTGTAGTTATAATAGTAGTAGTAGTAGTAGTAGTACTAGTAGCTGTTGTTGTAGTTGTAGTACTAGTAATAGTAGTAGTAGTAGTAGTTGTTGGAGTAGTGGTATTAGTAATAGTAGTAGTTGTAGCAGCAGCAGTAGTAGTAGTACGAGTAGTAGTAGTGCCAGTATCTGTAGTAGTAGTTGTAGTAGTAGTAGCAGTAGTAGTAGTAGTATTTGTAGTAGTAGTAGTAGTAGTTGGATAAGTAGCAGTAGTAGTTGTTGTTGTTGTAGTCCTAGTAGTAGTTGTTGTTGTAGTGCTAGAAATGGTAGTAGTAGAAGTTGTTGTTGTAGGTGTAGTAGTAGTAGTAGTACTAGTAGTAGTAGTGGTAGTAGTCGTAGCAGAAATAGTAGTTGCAGTAGTAGTACTAGTAGTACTAGTAGTAGCAGTAGTACTAGTCGTAGTAGTAGTAGTAGTCATTGTAGTACTTGTCATAGTAGTAGTAGTTTTAGTAGTAGTAGTACTTGTAATAGTAGTTTTCGTTGTAGTAGTACTACTAGTAGTATTAGTAATAGAAGAAGTAGTAGTAGTAGTAGTATTAGTAGTAGTAGTAGTAGAAGAAGAAGAAGTAGTAGTAGTTGTTGAGTATTAGTTGTAGTAGTCATGCTTGTATTAGTAGTCGCAATAGAAGTACCAATAGTAGCAGTCACAATCGTAGTAATAATCGTAGCAGTAGTAGTAATAGTGGTAGTTATAGTTCGAGTATTAGGACTAGTAATGGTAGTTGTTGCAATAGCAGTTGTAGCGGTAGTAGTAGTAGTTGTTGCAGTAGCCGTAGTACTAGACATAGTAGTCGCAGTTGTAGTAATAGTAGTTGTAGTAGTATTAGTGGAAGTTGTTGTTGGAGTATTGGGAACAGTAAGTAAAGTAGTAGTAGCAGTTCTAGCAGTACTAGTAGTAGTTGGAATAGTAATAGCAGTAGTAGTTGTTGTTGTCTTAGTAGTAGTAGTAGGAGTTGCAGTAGTAGTTGTAGTAGTAGTAGTAGAAGAAGAAGTAATAGTAGTAGTAGTTGTAGTAGTAGTAGTGGTAGTAATAGTAGTAGTAGTTGTTGTTGTAGTAGTAGTAATAGTAGTAGTAATAATAGTTGTTGTAGTAGTAGTAATAGTAGTAGTAGTAGTAGTAGTAGTAATAGTAGTAGTTGTTGTTGTTATTGTTGTTGTTGTTGTAGTAGTAGTAGTAGTAGTTATTGTTGTTGTTGTTGTTGTAGTACTAGTAGTAGTAGTAGCAGTAGTACTCCTACACCTACTTCTACTCCGATGACTGCCAGTACAACTACTCCGGCTTCCACTACACCAATTACTACTACATCTTGTGCTACTACCATTCCTATTTCAACTCGTACAACAACAACTACTACTACTACGACTCCTAATACTACTATGAATACTGCATCTACAACTATTACAACTACTAATGCTGCTACTGCTACTACTACTATCACTATAACTACTACTCCTGCTTTTGCAATTGCTGCTACGACCATTGCTTCTACTACAACTACTACTTTTACTATCGCAACCACTACTCTGCTACTTGTTCTACTACTATTAATACTACTACTATTGCTGCTGTTATTGTTACTACTACTACTGTTGCTGCTGCTAGGCTACTACAACTATTACTTTTGACGGTACAACTATTGCTAGTACTACAACTGCTATTGCTACTACGAGTACTTCTGCTGCGACTTGTACTACTACGCCTACTACCATCACTAATATTGCCACTGCTGCTGCAATAGCTACTACCGCTACTGCTGCTACTACAACTACAGCAACTATTACTACTACCACTACAACAACTACTATTACCGCTACTACTACTGCTGCTGTTACTACTACTGCTGCTGCTACTACTACTCCTACTAGTACAACAACTACTTCTACTGCTATTACTACTACTATTACTACTACTACTACTACTACTACTCCTGCTGCCACTACTACTACTGCTGCTACTACTACTGCTGCTGCTGCTGCTACTACTGCTACTACTGCTGCTATTATTATTACTACTATGACAACTACTACTACTTATTTCCACTACTACTATTACTCTGACAACCACTACAGCTGCTACTACCGCTACTACTAATGTTGCTGCTGTTGCTATTGCTACAACAACTACTACTTTTACTACTACAACTACTGTTACCACTACTGCTAATGCTGATTTTGCTATTACTGCTACAACTACTGCTTCTACTACTACTATTGCTACTACTACTGCAACCAATACTACTGGTACTACTACAAGTACTAATACTACTGCTATTCCTATTTCTATTGTTCCTACTACTACTACTGCTATGGCTACTACTTCTAGAACTACTACTTCTGCTGGTACTACTGCTACTACTTCCATAATTGCTATTGTTACTACTAGTACTGCTGCTGCAACTACTCCTACTACAACTGCTACAACTACTATTACTATTACCACTATTGTTGTTGCAGCTACTACCACTACTGCTAGTACTACTAATCCTACTAGTTCTACTACTACTGCTGGTTCTACTACTACCTTTACTACTACTATGGCTACTACTACTGCTGTTGCAGCTAATATAACTATTACTACAATTGTTAAACTACTAGCACTAGTGCTACGACTATTACTGCTGCTGCTACTACTACTGTTACTACTGCTGCTATAATTTCTACTACTACTACTGCCACTTTTACTACTACCTCTGCAACTACTACTTCTAGTTCTGCAACAGTGTCTGCTACTATTTATGCTACTACAAGTACTACTACTACAACTACTAACACTATTACTACTACTACTACTATTCCTACTACTACTACTACTACTACAACTAGTACTTCTGCTACCACTACTATTGATACTACTACTACTACTACTGCTACTACAACAACAACAACAACAACAACAAATACTACTACTACTCTGCTGCTGCTACTACTAATATGATGACTACTACTACTACCTCTACTATTGCTTCTAATACTACTACTGTTGCTAGAACTACAACTAGTACAACAACTACCACTGCTATGACTGCCACTACAATTACTACTACTCTAACTACCGCTACCTCTACTACCACTACCTCTAGTACTGCTACCGCCACTACTATTACTACTACTACTGTTACTATCGCTACTACTCATACATCTGATACTACTACTAATAATAATGAGGCAACTGCTGCTACTATGGCTACAACTATAGCTATAGCTGCCACAACTACTACTACTAATACCACTACTGCTGCTGCTGCTACTACCACTATTAGTACTGAAAGTACTGCTATTGTTGTTGCTACTACCACTAATACTACAACAGCTATGGCTACTTCCACCACTACTGCTGCTACTACTACTTCTACTACAGCAGCTACTACTACTACTAATACTTCTTCTACTATGACTGCTACAATAACTACAACTACTACTACTTCTACTACTACTGCTACTTTAGTTGCTTCTACTCCAACTACTAATACTACCACTATTACTAGTACTACAACTAATACTACTTCTACTACTGTTGCAACTACTACTATTTCTAGTACAACTACTGCTTCTGCTACTACTGTAGCTATTGTTGCCTCTGCCAACCCTACTATTGCTTCTGGTGTGAGTACTACTACCGCTACTACTTCTTAAACTACTACTACTATTGCTACTATTACTACTACTAGTACTACAATAACTACTACTACTAGTACTATTACTACTACTACTCCTACCGCTGTTGTTACTACTATTACCACTACTACTGCGGCTACTACTACTATTGCTGCTACTATTATTATTGTTGTTGATGCGGCTGCTACTACTACTACGACTCCTACATCTTTGACTACTACTACAACCACTACTACTCCTAACACTTGCACTACCGCTACTACTACTACAACTAATACTCCTACTACAGCTAGTATTACTTCTACCACTACTACTACTCTCTCAACTACTACTAATACTATTGCTATTACTACTACTCCTACTACTACTACAACTACAACTACTACTCCTTCGACTTTTGCTACTCCTACCACTGCTTCTACTACTAGTACTACAACTAATACACCTATTACTACTGCCACAACTACTACTACAAATCCTACAACTATTATTACCACTACAACAGCTAGTCCTACTACTACTTCTGCCACTAATACACTTACTACTACTACTACTCCTACTACTACAGAAACTACTTAAGCTACTTCTACTACTACTGCCACTACAGCTGTGATTGTTGCTACTACAACAACTGCTACTACCAGTACTACTAATACTACTACTACTAATGTTGTTACTACTACTACTGCTACTACTACTATTGCAACTCCTACTACTACTACTACTGCAATGACTACTGCTACTGCTACTACTATTCCTACTACTATTACTGCTGCTATTACTACTACTGCTACTAATACTGCAACTACTTCTACTACTACTGCTACAACTACTACTAATACTACACTTAATACTCGTAATACTCCAACTACAACTTCCACTACTACTACAACTACTATTTACTATGATTGCGACTACTACTTCTGGAACTACTATTATTGCAACAACTACTGCTACGTCTGCTACAACTACTACTACAACAAGGACTACTACTACTCCGAATACTCGAACTATAACTGCCACTATTACTACTACTGCTACTACTATTAGTCTGATTGTGACTGCTACTATTGGTACTTCTGTTGCTACTCCTGATACAAGCATGACTACTACAACTAATACTCAACTACTACTACTACTTCTACTGCTATTACTACTACTACTACTACTACTATTACTACTACTACTACCACTACTACTACTACTGCTAATTCTACTGTGACTACTACTACCACTACGACTACTACTACTAATACAACTACTATTGCTACTAATACTACTACCCTAACTACAGCTACTGCTACTACTGCTACTGCTGCTGCTTCTCCTACTACTACTACAACAACTACTACTATGGCTTCTACTACTACTACAACTACTACTATTTCTAATACTCCAGATATAACTTCAACAACCACAACCTCGACTGCTACTACTACTACAACAACAGCTACTGCTGCTGCTGCTGCTGCTACTGCTACTTCTTCTTCTATTACTACTACTACAACTTCTACTACTCTTACCACTACTGCTACTACTACTACTACAACTAGTACATCTATTGCTACTGTTAATACTACTACTACTACTGCTACTACTATATGTACTCCTACTACTACTAAAACAACTTTTGCTACCTCTACTACTTCTACTACTGCTGTTGTTGCGATTGTTGCTACTACTACAATTGCTATTGCTAGCATAACTAAAACTACTACTACTAATATTGCTACTGCTACTACTACTACTACTACTACTAATACTACTACCAGTACTTACCACTACCACTCCTCCTACTACTACTACTACTACCACAACTACTACTACTCCTATTACTATTCCTACTTCTACTACTACGTCGGCTACTTCGGCTACTACCACAACTTCCACTCCTACTACTACTACAACTACAACAACTACTAATACAATTACTATTCGTACAACAACAACAACAACTACTACTTTTGCTGATACTACTACTACTGCTACTACTACTACAACAACCATGACTACTACTTATGCTACAACTGCTACTACTACAACTACTACTCCTCCCCGTAATACTCCAACTTTTGCTACTATTACTACTAATACAATTACTATGATTACAACTAATACTACTGGTACTACGGCTACTACTACTTCTTCAATTACTACTCCCACTTCTGCTACAACTGCTACTACTACTACTGCTACTGCTGCTGCTGCTAATATTCCAACTATGACTTTCACTATTACTGCTACTACTCGTCTTATTACTACGACTGTGACTACTACTTCTGGTACTTTTATTGCTACTCCTAATACAGGCACGACTACTACAACTACTACTCAATTGCTACTACTACTTCTACTACTACTTCTTCTTCTTCTACTACTACTACTACTACTACTACTACTACTACCACTACTACTACTACCATTACTACTACTACCACTACTACTACTACTACTACTACTACTACTACTACTACTAACACTACTACTGTTATTATTGTTATTGTTACTACTACTACTATTACTACTAATCCTATGGCTGCCACAACTTCTACTTCTGCTGGTTCTACTATGGCTTGTACTATAATTGCTATTTCAACTACTAGTACTATTGCTTCAACTAATACTACTGCTACTATTGCTGAAACAGCAGCTACTACAAATACAGCTACTACGAATACTACAACATGTATTACTACTACTACTGCTACTACTACTATTGCTGCTACATCTGCCACCACTACTACTACTAGTTAAACAACAACTACTGCTATTACTACTACTACTCCAGCTACTACTACTACTACTGTTGCTACTACTATTGCTACTATGGCAACTACTACTACTACTACTACTACTACTACTACTACTACTACTACAGCTGCTACTACTACTACAGCTACTACTACCACTACTACTAATGCTGCTGCTGCTACTGCTGCTAAAACTACTACTTCTCTGCCTCCTCCTTCTACTACTACTACTACTTCTACTGTAACTAGTACTACTACTATTAATAATTCTGATGCTGCTATTACTACTACAACTACTGCTTCTACTACTACTATTGCTACAACTAATGTAACCACCATAGTTGCAACTACTATTACCACTTCTGCTGCAGTTACTAGTACTGCTACTACCACTACAATTGCTACTACTAATCCTGCTACTAATACTACTACTATTACTACTATTATGGCTACTATTGCTCTTGTTGTTGCTAGTATAACTATTACAACTACTACTATTACTGCAAGCACTGTTACTATGACTACTACTACAGCTATAATTTCTATTCCTACTACTACCACTTCTGCTTCTACTTTTGGAACTCCTACTTCTAGTTATGCAACAGTGTCTACTGCTACTTATGCTACTACCACCACCACCACTACTACTAACGCTATTGCCACTATTACTACTATTAGTATTATTACTACTACTACTACTGCAACTATTTCTACAACTACTATTGCTACTAGAACTATTACTACTACTATAATTGCTACTGCTTCTACTACTAACACCACATTTGCGATTACTTCTGGTACTACTTCTGCTACTACTACTAAAACAACAAAAACAACAACTACTACCACTATTACTTCAGCTACTTCAACTACTACAGCCAAGACAACTACAACAACTATTACTATTGCCACAACTAGTAGTAGTTGTAGTAGTAGTAATAGTGGTAGCAGTTGTAATAGTAGTAGTAGTTGTTGTTGTTATTGTAGTAGTAGAAGTCATAGTAGCAGTTGAAGAAGTTGTAGTATTTGGAATAGTGGCAAAAGAAGGGGATGGGGTTGGAATAGTAGTAGTAAAAGTAGAAGTTGTAGTAGTCACAGAAGTATTATTAGCAAAGTAGTAGTAGCAAGAGGAGGAGGAGTAATAGGAGTAGCAAAAGAAGTAGTAGTAGGAGGAGGAGTTGCAGTTGTAGTGGTAGTGGTAGTGGTAGTAACAGTAGTGGAAGTAGCAATAATAGTAGTAATAGCAGTAGTTGGAGTATTAGTTATAGTAGTAGTAGTAGCAGTAGTAGTAGCAATAGTAGTTGTAGCAATAGTAGAAGTAATATGAGTAGTAGTTGTAGTAGTAGTAGAAGTAGAATATGTAGCAGTAGTAGTTGTAGCAACAATAGTAGTAGCTCAGTATTAGTGGTAGTATTGGTTGTATTGGTAGTTGTTGCAGTAGTAGTAGTAATTGTAGTAGTGGTTATAGTAGTAGTAGTTATTATTGTTATAGTAGTTATAGTAGCACCAGTAGTAGTTATTGTTGTTGTTGTAGTAGTAGTAGCAGTAGCAGTTGTAGTATTGGTAGTTTTGTTATTGTAGGAGGAGGAGTCGCATAGTAGTGGTAGTAGTAGTTTTGGTAGTAGTATTAGTAGTAGTAGCAGTAGCTGTAGATGAAGTAGCAATAGTAGTAGTACTAGTAATAGTATTAGTAAGAGTAGTTGCAGTAGTAGTAGGAGTAGTTGTAGTAGTACCAGCAGTGGAAGTAGACATAGTAGTCATAGTAGTAATAGTAAGAGAAGCAATCATAGCAGTAGTAGTAGTAGAAAATAATTGGTGAATTTGTAGTAGTGTAAGTAGTAGCAGTAGTAGTGGTAGTATTAATAGTAGTAATAATAGTGGTGGTTGGAGTAGTAGCAGCACTTGTAGTAGTAGTTGTGTAGTAGTATAGTAGTAGTTGTTGTCTTAGTATTAATAGAAGTAGTAGCAATAGCAGCCGTAGCTGTAGTAGTTTTAGTAGTTGAAGTAGGAGTAGTAGTAGTAGTAGTAGTAGTAGTAGTCGTAGTAGGAGTAGTATTAGCACTGGTAGTAGTTGTAATAGTAGTGGAAGTAGCTGTTGTCGCCGTAGTAGTAGTAGTAGTTATTGTAGTAGTAGGAGTAGTAGTTGTTGAAGTTGTAGTAGTGGTAGTAGTAGTTATAGTAGTAGCAATAGTAGTAGTAGTAGTAGCAGTAGTAGTACTAGTAATAGTTGGTGTATTTGTAGTGGTAGTAGTAGTAGTGGAGGTAATAATCATAGTAATAGTAGTAGTCATTTGAGTTGTAGCAGTGCTTCTAGTAGTAGTAGTTTTAGTAGTGTAGTAGTAGTAGCTGTATTAGTAGTAGTAGAGGTAGTTGTAGTAGCAGCAGTAGCAGTAGTAGTTGTAGTAGTTATAGCAGGGGTAGTAGTAGCAGTAGTAGTTGTTGTAGCTGGAGTAGTAGTAGTACTGGTAGTAGTTATAGTAGTTGCGGAAGTAGCGGTTGTAGTAATAATAGTTGTTGTTATTGTTGTTGTAGTATTAATATCAGTAGTTGTTGTACTTGTAGTAGTAGTAGTAGTAGTAATATAGTAGCAGTAGTGGTAGTAGCAGTAGCAGCAGCAGTAGTAGTAATTGTAGTAGTAGTAGTACTAGTAGCGGTAGTAGTACTTGTGTTGATAGTTGTTGTGATGGTAGGAGGAAGAGTCATAGTATTACTGGAAGAAGTAGTTGTAGATATTGGAGTACTAGTAGTAGTAGAAGTTGTATTAGTAGTAGTAGCAGTAGATTAACTAGCAGCAACAATAGTAGTACTAGTAGTAGTAATAGTAAGAGTTGTAGTAGCAATAGGAGTACTTATAGTGGTAGCAGTAGTCGTAGTAGAGGTAGTAGTAATAGTTGTCGTAGTAGTAGTAGAAATAGTTGGAGTAGTTGTAGTGGTAGTAGTAGTAGTGGCAGTGGTGGTATTAATCATAGTAATGGCATTAGTTGTTGGAGTAGCAACAACAACGCTTGTAGTAGTAGTTGTTGTTGTAGTCATAGTGTAATAGTAGTAACTGTATTAGTAGTAGTACACGTAGTAGCAATAGCAAGAGTAGAGGTAGGAGTTATAGTAGTAGTAGCAGGAGTAGTAGTAGACGCAGTGGCAGTAGGAGTAGTAGTAGAAGAGGTAGTTGTAGTAGTCGCAATACTAGTAGTAGTAGTAGTAGTAGTAGTAGTAGCAGTAGTATAAGTAGTAGTAGCAGTAGTAATACTAGCAAGCGAAGTAATGGTAGAAATTGTTTTATGAGTAGGAGTAGAAATAGTTGCAGTAGTTGCAATTGTAGTAGTAGTAGTAGTTGCCATATTAATAGTAGTGGTAATAATAGCATTAATAGGAGTAGCCCTATAAGGAGTAGAAGTAGTAGTAGTTATAGTAGAGGTAGTAGTAGTAGTAGTAGTACTATTAGTTGTAATATTTGTAGGAGTAGTAGTAGTTGAAGTAATAGTAGAAGTCGTTTTAGTAGTAGTGTAGTAGTAGCAGCAGCTGTTGTTGTTGTAGTAGTAGAGCTATTAGTAGTAGTAGTGGTGGTCATTATCCTAGAAGTAGCATGAGTAGTAGTAGTAGCAGTAGTAGTGTAGTAGAAAAAGTAGTTGGAGTAGAAGTAGATGTAGAAGCAGTACTAGAAGTTGTAGTGGTAGAAGTAGTAGTAGTTGTTATTTTTATTATCGTGGTAGTAGAAGTTGTACTAGTAGTAGTAGCATCAATCAAAGTGGTCATAGTGGTACTAGCAGCAGGAGTAGTAGTAGTTGTAGTTGTTGTAGTAATGGTAGTAGTAGTAGTAGTAGCAGCAGCTATAGTAATAGTAGTGGTAGTTGCTGTAGGAGTAGTAGTAGAGTAACAGTAGCAGTATTAGTAGTAGTAATAATAGTAGTGGTAGCAGTAGAAGTAGTTTTTGTAGAAATTGTAGTAGTAGTAGTGGTGGTGGTGGTGGTAGTAGTAGTAGCAGTATTAATCGTAGTAGCAGTCATGGTGGTGGAGGTGGCGGTAGTAGTAGTACAAATAGTAGTAGTTATAGTAGTAGTAGTGGTAGTAGCAGTTGCGGTAGTGGTACTAGCAATAGCAGCAACAACAATACTAGCAAAAAAAATAGTAGTAGCAGTAGTAGTGGTAGTAGTATCGGCTGTAGTAATAATTGTAGCAGTAGTAGCATTTGTAGTTGTAGTTGTAGTAGTTGTTGGAGTAGTAGTAGATGAAGTATTAGTAGTAGTAGTAGCAATTATTGTAGTTGTAGCTATTGTAGTATTAGTTATAGTAGTAGTAGCAACAGTAGTAGTAGTGGGAGGAGACGTTGTGGTAGTAGTAGTTGTAGTAGTTGCTACTGCACTAGTTGCAGCAGTAGTACTAAAAGCAGCAACAGCAGCAGTAGTAGTAGTACTAGCAGTAGTGGTACTAGTAGCAGTAGCAATAATAGTAGCAGTAGTGGTCGTAGTTATAGTAGTAGTAGTTGTAGTAGCAGAAGCAGCAGCAACAAAAGTAGTAAAAGAAGTTGTAGTAGTATCAGTAGTGGTAGCCGCAGCAATTGTGTTAGTAGTAGTTGTAGCAACAGCAGAAGCAGTAACATTAGTGTCTATATAATTATTACTAGAAGTAGTAGTAGGAGCAGCAACAGTAGAAGTAGTAGAATTTGTGGCGGTAGTAGTATTACTAGAAGTAGTAGTAGGGGAAGTAGTAGTAGTAGTAGTTGTTGTTGTTGTTGTAGCAATAGTAGTAGTAGGAGTAGTAGTAGTAGTAGTAGTGGTGGTGGTAGTAGCAGTAGCAGTAGTAATAGCAGTAGTAGAAGTAGAAGTAGTAGCAGTTGGAGAAGTAGTAGTAGTCGTGGTTCTAGTATAAGTAGTTGTTGCAACAACAATTAAAGCAGTAACATTAGTGTTTGTAAAATTATTGCTAGAAGTAGTAGTAGGAGCAGCAGCAGTAGAAGTGGTAGAATTTGTGGCGGTAGTAGTATTACTAGAAGTAGTAGCAGGAGAGAAGAAGTAGTAGTAGTGATAGTTGTTGTTGTTGTAGCAATAGTAGTAGTAGAGTAGCAGTAATAGTAGTGGTGGTGGGAGCAGCAGTAGTAGTAATGGTAGTAGCAGTAGTGGTAGTAGCAGTAGTAGTAGTAGCAGCAATAGTAATAGCAGTAGTAGTAGTAGCAGTAGTAGTAGTTGGAGAAGTTGTAGTAGTCGTGGTTCTAGTAGAAGTAGTTGTTATTGTCGTAGTAAGTAGTAGCAGCAGCAAGTAGTTAGTAGTAGCAATTGTAGTAGTAGTAGTAGTTAGTAGTAGCGGCAACAACAACAGAAGTATTAGTGTAGCAGTGCTCTAGTAGTCTAGTCACAGTCAGTCGGTAGAGTCGTAATCATTTTTTATCGTTAGCAGTATAGTAGTTGTAGCAGCCAGTATTAGTTGTTAGTTATTGTTGTACTAGTAGTAGTAGTTGCTAGTAGTATAGTAGTAGTAGTAGTAGTTGTAGTAGTAGTAGTAGTGTAAGTAGTAACGTAGCAGTCATATAATAGGAGTACAGTAGTAGTTGTAGCATTAGTAGGAGTGTAGCAGAAGTAGTAGTAGAAGCTGTAATAATAGTTGAAGTATTAGTAGAAGAAGTAGTATCAATAGTCGCAGTAATAATAGTCGCAGCAATAGTAATAGCCATAGTAGTACTTGTAGTAGTAGGTGTAGTTGCAGAAGTATTTGTAGTAGAAGTAGTAGTAGTAATAGTAGTAGTAGTAGTAGTAGTATTTGTAATAGTAGTGGTAGTAGAAGTAGTAATAGTAGTAGTAATAGTAGTTGTTGTAGTTGTAGTAGTAGTAGTAATAGTAGTAACAGTAGTAGTAGATGTAGTATTAGTAGTAATAGTCTTTGTAATAGTAGTAATAGTAGTAGTAGTAGTAGCATCAGCAGTAGTAGTAGTAGCAACAGCAGTAGTAGTAGTAATCTGAGAAGTAGTAGTTACAGCAGAAGCAGAAATTATGGCAGCTGTAGTAGTACTAGTGTAGTAGTAGCAGAAGTAGTATTAGTAGCAACAATAGCAGTAGTAGTAGGGGCAGTAGCAGTAGTAGCTGTGGTAGTAGAAGGAGAAGTAGTAGCAGTAGTTGAAGTAGAAGTAGTAGTTATTGTAGGTATAGTAGAAGTAGCAATTGTAGCACAAGTAGCAGTAGTTTTAGTCATAGCAGAAGTTGCAGTAATAGTAGTAGCAGCAGTAGTGGTAGAAGTAATAGCAGAAGTAGTAGTTGTAGTATTTGTAGTAGTCACAAATTCGAAGTAGTAGGAAAAGTAGTAGCAGAAGTCATAGTGGTTGCAATAGTAGTAGAAGTTGTAGCAAGAGCATCAATAGTAGCCGTTGTAGTAGTAGTAACAGTAGCTGTAGCAGAAGTAGTAGTAGTAGTGGGAGTAGTAGAAGTAGTTTTAGTAGTTGGAGTAGTAGAAGTAGTAGCAGCAGTTTTAGTAGTAGGATTAACAATATCAGCAGTTGAAGTAGAAGTGGTAGTAGTTGCTGTAGTAGTTGGAGTATGAATACTAGCTATTGAGGTAGTAGTGGTAGTATAAGTAGGAGCCTTAGTTGTTATGGTAGTAGCAGTCATGGTATTAGGAGCTGTAGTAGTTGTTGTCGTAGTAGCTGTACCATTGGGACCGCTTGTATCGATAGTAGTAGTTGTTGGAGCTGTATTAGTAGGAGTTGTAGTAGCAGCAGCCGTAGAAGTAGCAAAAGTTGCAGTAACACTAGTAATAGGAGTAGTAGTAGTAGTAGTACGAGCAGCAGCAGAGTTGTAGTAGCAGCAGTTATAGTAGCAGTAGTTGAAGTAGTAGTAGTAGTAATAGGAGTACTTTTAGTAGTTGTTATCGTAGCTATAGTGGGAATAGTAGCAGCAATTGTAGTGGTAGGAGTAGTAGTAGCAGTTGTAGTTGCAGAAGCAGTAGTCATAGGAGTACCAGTTGTACTAGTAGTAGGTTCAGTAGCAGTAGTATTAGTGGTAGGGGTAGCAATAGTAGTATTAGTTGCTATAGTAGTAGTAGTAGTAATAGTAGTAGTAGTAGTAATAGTACTAGTAGTAGTAATAATAATAATACTTGTAGTAGTAATAGTAGCAGCAGCAGTAGTAGTAGTAGTAGTTGTTGTTGTTGTTGTTGTTGTTCTTGTAGTAGTAGTAGTAGTGATAATAGCAGTAGTAGCAGTAGTAGTAGCTTTAGGTGTAGTATAAATTATAGTAGAGGTAGCAATAGTAGCAGAAGTATGGTAGTAGTCATGGCAGCTGTAGTTGTGGTAGTAGTAGTAGTAGCAATTGTTGCAGAAGCAGCAATAGTTATAATAGTAGCATCAGTAGCAGTAGTAGCAAGAGTAAAACTTGTAGTAGTAGTAGTAGTAGTAGGCGTAGCAGTAGCAATGGCAGTAGTTGTAGTAGAAGAAGTAGTTGTAGTAGTAGTTATAGTAGAAATAGTAGTTGTAGTAGAAGAAGTAGTTATAGTAGTAGTTATAGTCGAAATTGTAGTCGTAGTTGTAGTAGTATTAGCTGTAATAGTACAGTAGTAGTAGTAGTATTAGTGATAGCTGTAGCAGCAGCAGTAGTAGTAGTACAAGTAGTAGAAGTAGTTGTTGTTGTTGTAGTAGTAGGAGCAGTAGTTGTAGTAGTAGTTGTAGCAGCCTAGTATTCGTAGAAGTCATAGCAATTGTAGTAATTGCAGCCGTAGTAGTAGCAGAAGTTGTGATAGGAACAGTTGTAGCCGCCTTATTAGTAGTAGTGGTATTAGAAGTAGCAGTACTAGAAGGAGCAGGAGTAGTAGTAGTAGGAGTAGCAGTTGCAGTCATAATAGTAGTAGTCGTAGTATTAGTGATAGATGCAGCATGAATAATAGTAGTAGTAGAAGTAGTAGCATTAGTAGTAGTAGAAGTCGTAGTAGTAGTAGTAGTAGCAGCAGTAGTAGTAGTATTAGAAGTAGTAGGAGTTGTAGTAGGAGTAGTAGTAGCAGTATTAGTACGAGTAGTTGGAGTAGTAGTAGTAGCAACAGCAGTTGGAGAAGTAGTAGTAGGAGCAGCCACAACTGGAGTTATAGTAGTAGTGGTAGTAGTAGAAGTTGTAGTAATAGTAGGACTAGTAGTGGCAGTAATAGTATTTGTAGCAGTAGAAGTAGTTGTAGAAGCAATAGCAGCAGTAGCAGAAGTGTTTGTAGAAGTAGTATTAGAAGTAATAGTAGTTGTTGTTGTTGTAGTAGTATTATTAGAAGTGGTAGTGCTAGTAGTAGTAGGAGGAGGAGGAGGAGGAGAAGCAGTAGCAGTTGTTGCAGTAGTAGTAGTAGTAGGTGTGTTTTTGGAGTAGTAGTATTACTACAACCAATATTAGTAGTAGTAATAGTAGTAGGGGAAATAGTAGTAGTTGGAGTAGTCGTAATTGTAGTAGTTGTAGTAGTAGTAGTAATAGGAGTGTAGTAGTTGTGGTAGTACTTTTAGTAGTCGTAGAAGTCATAGGAGTGTTAAGAGTAGTACTAGTAGTAGGAGCAATAGTAGCAATAGTAGTTGTAGTAGCAGTGCTAGTAGCAACAGTAGTAGCAGTAGCAGTAGTTTCAGTAATAGTAGGAGCATTAGTAGTTTAAGTAATAGTTGCAGCGGTAGTCTGGTAGTTGTTGTAGTAGTAGAAGTAGTAGTAGTAGGAGTAGCAGTAGGATTAGGAGTTGGAGTAGTAGTAGTAATAGTAGTAGTAGTAGCAGTAGCAGCAATAGTGATAGGAGTGGTAGTTGTAGTAGTTGTTGTGCGTGGAGTATTAGGAGTGGTAGTTGTAGTAGTAGTAGGAATAGTAGTAGTCGAGTTAGTAGGTATTAGTAGTAGTTGTAGTATTAGTTGTAGAAGTAAGGAGTAGTAGCACTTGAAGCAGAAGTAATAGTTGTAGGAGTTGTAGTAGAAGTAGCAAAAGGAGTTGTAGTAGTAGTAGTAGTAGTAGTATTTGTTGTAGTAATAATTGTAGTTATTAGAGTAGTAGCAGTGCTAGTCGTAGTAGTTGTAGGAGTAGTGTAGTACTAGTAGTAGCTACAACAGCAGCTGTAGCAATAGTAGTAGTAGTAGTAGTAGTAGAGGTCGTAGTAGTAGCAGTAGCAAAAGCAATAGTAGTCGTAGGAGTAGTAGTAGCAATAAGAGTAGTAGTAGTGGTGGAAGTAGTTGTTGTAGTAGTAGGAGTAGTAGCTGTAGTAGTTGTTGTAGTCGTAGGAGTAGTAGCTGTAGTAGTTGCAGTCGTAGTAGTAGTCATATTTGAAGTAGTAATATTAGCATAAGTAGAAGTAGTAGTAGTAGGAGGAGGAGGAGGAGGAGTAGTAGTCGTAATAGCAACAACAGCAGCAGTAGTGTAGTAGAAGTTGGGGTAGTAGTAGGAGGAGGAGGAGGAGTAGTAGTAGTAGCAACAATAGCAGCAGTAGTAGTAGACGTAATAGCAATAGTAGTAGTAATAGGCGTAGTAGTTGTAGTAATAGTTCTAGTTGTAGTAGTAGTATAGTAGTAGTATAGTAGTAGTAGCAGCAGTAGTTGTAGTAGCGATTGTAGTTGTAGTAGTAGTTGTAGTAGTTGTAGCAATGGTTGTAGTAGTAGTTGTAGCAATAGTTATAGCAGTAGTAGTAGTAATAGCACTAGCAGTAGTAGCAGTGGTAGTGGTAGTTGTAGAAGTACTAGTAGCAGTACTGTTAGCAATACAAGTAGTGGCAGTAGTAGTAGTAAACTAGTAGCAGAAGTAGTAGCAGTAGTAGTAGTAGGAGTTGTAGTATCAGTAGTAGAAGTCGTACTAATAATAGTTGTGGTAGTATTTGTCGTACATGTAGTACTAGTAGTTGTAGTAGTAGTAGTTGTTGTTGTTGTTGTAGTTGTTGTTGTAGTAGTAGTAGTAGTACTAGCAGCAGTATGAGTAGCTATAGCTGTAGTAGTAGTAATAGTAGTAGTGGTAACAGCGATAGCAGTAGTAGGACTAGTAGTATTAATAGTAGCACCAGTGGTAGTAGTAGTAGTAGTAGTAACAATAGTAGTACTAGTAGTAGTAGGAGAAGTAGTTCTAGTAGGAGTAGGCATAGAAATATAAGCAGTAGAAGTATTAGTTGCAATAGCAGTAGTAGTAATAACAATAGTAGTAGTAGTAGTAGTGGCGATAGTAGCAGAGGTCGTAGTAATAGTGGCCGAAGCCGTAATTGAGGTAGTAGTACTAGTAATAGGAGTAGTAGTCACAATAGTAGTAGTGGAAGGAGTAGCCGTAGAAGTGGAAGTAGAAGTAGTAGCAATAGTAGTAGCAGTAGTAGTAGTAGTCGTTGCAAGTAGTAGTAGTGCAGGCAGCAGTAGTAGTAGTAGATGTAGTAGAAGTAGTAGTAGCAGCAGTAGTAGTTGTTGTTGTTATAGTAGTAGCAATAGTAGCAGTAGTATTTGTAGTAGTTGTTGTTGTTGTCCTTCTTTTTGTTGTAGAAGTAGTAGTGGTCATAGTAACAGTAGTAGTAGCAGTAGAAGTAGCGGAAGTAGTAATAGTAGTAGAAGTAGTTGTAGTAGTAGTAATAGTATTAGTTGTAGTAGTAGTAGTAATAGTAGTAGAAGTAGTAGTAGTTGTAGTTGTAGTAGTAGTAGTAGCAGCAGTAGTAGTAGCAGTAGTGGTTGTAGTAGTAGTCGCAACAACAGCAATAGCAGCAGTAGTAGTGGTATACTAGTAGTAGCAATGGCTGCAACAGCAGCCATAGTAGTAGTAGTAGTAGAAATAGTAGTAGTAGCAGCAGTAGTAGTAGTAAAAGTAGCAATCAGAGTAGTTGTAGCAGTGGTAGTTGTACTAATAGTAGGAGTAGTAGTAGAAGTAGCAATAGTAGCATTAGTAATAGTTGTTGTTGTGATTGAGGTAGTAGCATTAGTAATAGTAGCAGTAGCAGAAGTAGTAGTGGCAGCAGAATTACTACTATTAATCCTACTCCAACTGCTAATACTACAACTACTATTACTCCTACTCCTACTACTACTGCCACTACTTATACTCCTATTACTGCTACTACTATCAGTTCCACAACTGCTGCTACTATTATTACTACTTCTACACCTATTCTTGCTCTTGCTACTATTACTACTACTCCTGCACCTACTACAGACACCCTTAATCCTGTTGTTGCTGATGCTACTACTAGAACTTCTGCTACTACTTCTGCTGCTGCAATTGCAGCTACTTCTACTGCTGCTCCTACTACTGAATCTAATATGACTACTACTACTACTTCTGCTGCTGCTATTGCTAATACTACAATTGCGATTGCTACTACAACTACTACGAATCCTACTACTGCTGCTACTGCTACTACAGCAGCTACTACTACAATTTCTATTACTACTGCTGCGGCTACTATTACAACTACTACTCTACTACTTCTACTACTACTACTACTACTAATACTACTACGACTACAACTACTTCTACGACTACAGCTTCTGCTACACCTACTACAACTACTACTACGATTATTATTTCTACTACAACGACTACCATTACTACAACTACTACTACTATTACGACTACTACTATTTCTGCTACTCCTACTATTGCTGCTACTCCTACTATTGCTGCTACTACTACTGCTACTACTTCTACTACTTCAACTCGTACTACTGCTATTGCTACAGCAAGAACTCCTACTACTACTACTACTACTACAACTACAATTATCTCTCCTACTGCTACTTCTTCTGCAACTACTACAACAACAACTACTACTACAACTAGTACACCTCCTAGTACTGTTACTACTACTGCAACTTCAGCTAGTACTACTGTAACGCCTTCCACTACTGCAACTGCTACTACTACTATAACGCCTTCTGCTACTGGTACTACTACTACTATTACAACCACTACTACCACTACTAATACAAAAACTGCTGCTACTATTGTTGCTCCTAGCAGAACTGTAACTACAACTACTCCTATTACTGTTACTCCGCCTACTACTACTACTACTACTAATACTACTACTACAACTATTCCTACTCCTAGTCCTACTACTACTACTTCTACTCCTACCACTACTAGTAGAACTGCTACTATAACTCCTACTCCAACTCTCATTACTACCACTACTACCCCTACACCAACAACTACAACTCCAATTACAACGACTACTACTACTACTACTACTACTATTACTACTTTTGCGACTAGTATTACTACTACTACCACTACTACTACTACTAATACGACTACTACTACTACTATGACTACTATTACTGCTGCTGCTCCTGCTACTACAACTATGACTACTATTACTACTTCTACTACTACTACTACACTAATACTACAGGTACTACTACTAGAATAACTACTAGTCCGACAACTACAACTACTACCATTACTAAGACTACTGCGACTACTACTACCGGTACAACAACTACTACTCCTACTTCAACAACTACTACTCCAACTTCTACTATTACTACTACACCGACCACTACTACTACAACAACTACTACTACTACTTCTTCTTCCAATACCACTACGACTGCTACTACTACTGCAACTACTACTATTACTACTACAATTACTACTATTATTACTACTAATACGATTACTACTACTACTATGACTAGTACGACTACTTCTGGTACTACTACTACTGCTACTATGACTACTACTACTACTGCCATTACTGCTACTACTACACTACTATTACAAGTACTCTTACAACTACTACTATTACCACTACTAATACTAGTTCTACTGTTGCCACCACTACTACTACTGCTGCTTGAACTACTACTACTCTTACCTCTACTATTACTACTACTAATACGACTACAACTACGACGATTACTACCACAACTCCTACTCCGACAGCAACTACTCCTACTACGACAATTACTACTACTACTACTACAATTACTACAAATTCTCCTACCACAATAACTAATACTGCTACTACTCCTACTCCTACTCCTACTCTACCACTACTACTACTAATGCTTCTACTACTCCTACTCCAACTTATATTGCTACTACTGCTCCTACTACTACTACAACTGCTAATATTACTACTACAACTACTAGTCCAACTACTACTACTACAACTGCTACTGCTGCTACTACTACTACAACTACTTCTACAACTACTAGTCCTACTACCGCTACAACTACTACTTCCACTATTACTTCTACTCCAACTCCGAGAACTACTATTACTACTGCCAATACTATTATTGCTTCTATTGGTACTGCTGCTAATACTACTCCACCAATTACTACTATTCGTATTACTACTACTTCTACTACTACAATTATTTCTAATGCTACTACTACTACTACAACTACTACTACAACTACTACAACTACTTCTAATGCTACTACTACTACCACAACTACTACTCCTACCACCATTCCGACTGCTACTGCTACTGTTGCGGCTACACCAGCTACTACCACTGCTGCTACTACTACTACTACCACTGCTGCTACTGCTGCTGCACCTACTACTACTACTACGACTACAACTACTACTACTTCTATTATTGGTACTACTACTACTACAATAACTATTGCTACTACTACGAGTACAGCTGCTACTTCTACAACTACTACTCTAATTACTACTACTACTACTACTGCCACTGCCACTACTACTACTACAACACCAACAACTACTACTTCTACTTCTACTACTACAAGTACTGCTGTTAGTAGTAATACAACCAAAACTACTATGATAACTACTACTACTGCTAATGCGACTACTACTACAACTACTGTTGCTTCTACTGCTACTACTACTACTATTGCTTCTGCTGTTGTGGCTGCCGTTGCTACTCGTCCTACTACTACTACTACTACTACTACTACTACTACTACTACTACCTACTGCTATTACTACTATGACTACTATGACTACTATGACTACTACTGCGACTTCGATAGAACTCCTTCGACTACAGCTACTCTTGCGATTACTACTACTATGACTACTACTACCACTACAAATGCTACTACTGCTACACTACTACTACAACTAGTAGTACTACAATTACTACTACTACAACCACAACTGTTACTCTACTAATACTACTACCACTACGACTACTCCTACTACTACTATTACTACCACTAATACCACTGCTACTCCAGCGACTACTACTTCTACCCCTACTGCTACTACTAAGATTACAACTACAATGACTATTACTACTACTACTACAGTTAAAACAAATTCTCCAACTACGACCACTAATACTGCTACTACAACTCCTCCTCCTCCTCCTACTACTACTACAACTACTACTGCAACTACTACTGCTGCTGCTACTGCTGCAACTACTACTACAGCGACTACCACTACCACTACTACTACAACTACTACTACTACAACAACAACAACAACTATTGCTACCTCTACTAATACTACTACTACTACTTCAACTACTACTACTGCAAGTACTACAACTACGACGACAGCTACTACTATAACCACTACTACTACAACTACAACAACGACTACTACTACTATAACAATAACTCCTTCTACTACCGTCGCTTTTAGTACTACTAGTACCACTAATGCAATCACTAGTAAAACTACTAGTACTACTGCTACAACTGCTATTGCTACTACTCCTACCAATGCTGCTACTACTACTACTACTAATAATACTACTACTACTACTATTAATACGACTACTACCACTACTATGACTACTACTACTACTACTACTACTACTTCTACACAACTACTACAATTACTACTAGTCCTACAACTACTATAATCACCACTACTAATAGTACTACTATTGCTGCTACCACTACTATTGCTTCTACTTAAACTACTACTACTCCTACTACTATTACAACTATTGATACTACTACTACTCCTATGACTACTACCACAACTCCTACTGCTACTACAACTACTCCTACTACTAAGACTATTACTACTACTTCTACAATTACTACAAATTCTCCTGCCACAACTGCTAATATTGCTACTACTCCTACTCCTCCTACTACTTTACTTCTTCTACTACTGCTACTACTAATATTACAGTTACTACTACTACTATGACTACTATACTACTACACTACTACTATTACTACTACTACTACTACTACTACTACTACTCCCACTACTACTTCTTCTACTACTAGTACTACTCCTACTACTACTAATACTACAACTACTACTACCACTACTGCTGCTACTACAACTCCTACTACTACTACTCCTACTACTACTACTACTACTACCACTACAATTGATGCTGAAACTTCTACTACTGCTACTACTAGAACAACTACTACTACTACAACCACTGCTACTATTACAACTACAACTACTACTACGAAGACTACTACTATGATCACAACTACCATGACCCCTGCTACTACTACTACTACTACTGCAACTACTAGCACTATAAGTGCAACTACTACCTATACTGCTGCTACTACTCCTACAACAAATACAACTATTACTATTAATAATACCACCAGTACTGCTAAAACTACTACTAATACTAGTATTGCTACTACTGCTACTACTACTATTACCACTACAACTGCTATTGCTACTAGTATACTGCCGCTAAAAATATTCTACTACTGCTGCTACTACTACTACTACTACTACTACTACAATTACTACTTCTATAACTGTTACTACTACTACAACGGCTACTACTACTACTACTACTACTACTCCCGCTGCTATTGCCGCTATTGCTACTACTACTACTGCTACTGCTATTACTGCTACTACTACTACTATTACTTCTACTAGTACTACTACTACTACTGTTGCTAGTACTACTACTACTACGACTACAAGATCAACTACTAATATTGTTGCTACGACTACTACTATGACTACTACTACTATTACTACTACTAGCATAATAACCATTACTGCTGCCGCTACTACTACTACTACTACTTCTGCTGCTGCTACTACAACTATTTCGATGGATGTTGCTACTACTTCTACTACAACCACTACTACTGTTGAGGCTACTACTATTACTACTACCAGTACTACTACTACTATTGCTGCAACTACTGAGGCTACTACTACTACTACTACAAGTAGTACTACTTCTACTGCTACTGCTACTACTACTACTATTGTTACTACTACTACTACTTCTGCTTCTATTACTGCTACTACAAGCACAACTAATACTGCTGCTACTCCTACTACTGCTACTACTGCTCCTACAGCTACTGCTACAACAACAACTACTACTACAACTACTACTGCTACAGTTACTGCTACTGCTACTAATACTTTTGTGATTACATCTGCAACTACTGCCACTACTGCGACTACTGCCACTACTACTACTACTACTACTAATACTACTGCTACTTCTACCACTAATGCTACTAATACTACTACTACTACTACTAATACTACTACTATTGCTGCTGCTGCTACTTCTACTACTACTATTACTACTACCACAACTGCTAGTACAGCTACTACTACTATTGTTGCTGCTTCCTTTACTACTATTACTCCTACTACCTATCCTACTACTACTACTACTCCTACAACTACTACAGCTAGTACTTTGGCTACTACTACTATAACTAATACTATTTCTACTACTACTGCTACTATTACTACTGCAACTACAACTGCTACTACTTCTGCTACAACTACTATTTCTACCACCACTAAGCTACTCTTGCTACTGCTAATACTATTGTTGTTTCTATTGAACTACTAGTACTACTACAATGACCACTACTACTATTTCTACTACTGCTACTACTACACCTACTACTGATACTACTACTTCTTTGGCTACCACTACTATTGTTACTAGTACAACTACTATAACTACTACTACTACAATGACCACTACTATTGTTACGATGAGTACTACTACTACGACTTTTATGAAAACAACGTCAACTTCTTCTATGACTACCACTAGTACTAATGCTACTGCTACTGCTACTACTACTACTGTAACTGCTACTGCTGCTACTACTACTACTAAACTACGACTACTACTACTAAAACTACTATTGTTGCTACTACTACTACTACTACTACTATTATTGCTCATATTACTGTACTTATTACAACTAATACCACCACCACTACTACTACTATTACTCATATTACAACAACTATTACTACAACTACTTCTACTAATAGTACCTCAGCTACTGCTATTGCTGCTACTTGTACTTCTACTACTACTAATGTTGCTACTACTACTACTATAACAACAACAACTACTACTACTACTACTACTATTACTACTACTACTGCCACTATGACAACTACTAGCACTACTACTGCAACTACTACTACTACTACTATTGCTGCTACTCCTACCACTTCTACTACTTCAGCCATTACTAGTACTACTGATACCAATACTACTACTACTGCTAATACTATGGCTAATACTACTACTACAACCACTACTACGTCTATAGCTACTAATACTACTACGACTACTACTAATATTAATCCTGCTACCACAACTGCTATGATTACTACTATTACTACTATTGCAACTACTACAACTATTGCAACTACTGCTGCTGCTGCTTCTACTACTAGTACTACTACTACCACTACTACTACTACTTGTAGTAGTATTATTGCTTCTGCTGCTGCTGCTACTACTACTCCTACAACTTATCCTACTACTACTACTACCACTGCTGTTGCTTCTACTACTAATAGTATTTCGACTACAACTACTACTGCTGCTGCTACCACTACTACGAGTACAACAACAACTACAACCACTGTTGTTTCCATTGTTGCTAATACTACTACTACTATGACTCCTCTTTCGCCTACTACTATTCCTATTACTGCTACTACTACTACAACAACTACTGCTGCTGCTATTGCTGCTACTGGTGCTACTACTACTACTATAACAACTTCTACTTCTCCTACTACTAGTGCTACTACTCCTACAGCTACTACTATTATTGTTGTTGCTACTACTACTACTACTGCTACTGCTGCTACTACTACCCCTACTACTGCTGCAGCTACCACTACTACTATTGCTATTGCTGCTGCTGCTACTACCACTATTATTACTTCTAATACAATTGCTGCTACTACTACTACTACTAATGCTACTACCGCTACTACTAGTATTGCAACTAGTACTACTGCTGTTGCTACCAATTTCACTACTCCTACTACTACAACAACTACTATTGCTACGATGGCAACTACCGCGACTGGTACTATAGCAACTACCGCTACGACTGGTACTATAGCTACTTTTGCTACTACAACTACTATTATTGCTGCTACTACTTCATCTACTACTACAGCTATAGCAGCTACAAGTGCTACTTCTACTACTACAACAACTACAAGTGCTAATGCTACTGCTACTCCTACTACTACTGCAACTACTCCTACTTCTACTCCTACGACAACTATTACTACTCAATGCGTAGTACTACTACAACAACTACTATTACTTCTTCTACTACTATTGCTATTGTAGCAGCTGCTTTTACTACTACTACAACAACAACTACTACTACTACCACGACTACTACTTTTACTACAACGACTACTACTTCCACTACTACTACAACTACTACTACCCGTACTATTGCAACTACTTCTGCTACTACAACCACTAGTTCTATTAGTCCCACTATTGCTACTACTACTCCTATTCCTCCTCCTAGTATTGCAACTTCTAACTACTACTACTCCTACACCTACTCTGCTGCTACTACTACTACTACTATTCCTCCTCCTACTACTACTACTCTACTAGTACAACAGCTACTACTAGTTCTCCTACGACTACTAATACTACCACTACTAGTGCTACTACTACTACTAATACTACAAATTCAACTCCTACTACTATTACTCCTGCTACTCCTACTACTACTCCTACTCCTACTAGTCCTACTAACACTATTACTGTTATAACTACTACTCCTCCTACTTCTCTTACTATTACTACTATACTACTACTATTACCACTACTTCTGTGACTACTATCGCAACAACTACTACTAATACTTTAACAACACCAATTACGCTGACTACCACTCTTACTACTACTCTAACTAATATTACTACTACTACGACCACCACTACAATGCCTACTACTGCTGCTATTGCTACTACTACAACTGCTACTCCTACTACTATAACTACCACTACTACCACTGTTACTATTACTACTACTACTACTATTGCTACTACTATAGTTACTGCTATTACTACTACTACCACTATTACTACTACTACTACTGCTCCTATTGCTACTCCTACTCCTACACTACTCCGGTTAACTACTACTACTACTGCTGTCACAACTATTACTACAACTCCTCCTATTACTACTCTTACTACTGCTACTGCTAGTACTGCTCTTACTACTATTACTCTTACTACTCTTACTATTACTGCTACTACTACTACTAGTACTCTTACTATTACTACTATTACTACTACTACTGCTACTACTACTACTACTACTACTACTACTACTACTACTGCTACTATAACAACAACAACTACTACTATTCCAGCTACTACTACTACTTCTACTACTGCCACTATGACAACTACTAGCACTACTACTGCAACTACTACTACTACTGCTGCTGCTACTACTCCTCCACTTCTACTACTACTACTACTACTCTTACTATAGCCATTACTAGTACTACTGATACCAATACTACTACTGCTAATACTATGGCTAATACTACTACTACAACCACTACTACTTCTATAGCTACTAGTACTACTACGACTACTACTAATACTAATCTTGCTACTACAACTACTATGATTACTACCATCACTACTATTGCAACTACAACAACTACTACTGCTGCTGCTACTGTTGCAAATACTTCTACTATCGTTACAACTATTGTTGTTCTTACTACTATTTGCTACTAATACTTCTACTACTGCTACTGCTTCAACTGATATTAATACAATTTCTACTACTAGTAGTACTACTGTCTCTACTGCTACTACAACTTATACTGCTACTAACGCTACCCTTACAACTTCGACAACTACTGCGACTGCTATAATGAGTACTACTACTACTACTACTATTGCTACTTCTACTACTACTACTACTACTACTGCTACTACTGCTACTGCACCCACTACTACTACCACTACTACTACTGCTATAATTGCCACTACATCTACAACTACTACCACTACTACTGCTACTGTTGTTGCAACTACTACTTCTACTATTGCGGCTGCTGCAACTACTACTACTACTACTGATATTGCTACTACTACAATTTCAATAATAATAACTACTGTTGCTATTTCTACAACTCCTACTACTACTATAATGAGTACTACTATGACAACAACTTCTATTACCACTACTACTATGACTTAGACAACTATTACTACGGCTATTACTACTGCTGCTGCTATTGCTGCTGTTGCTACTACTACTACCACTACCCCTACTACTACCACTACTACTGCTCCTACTACTACTCCTTCTACTACTATAGCTACTACTGCTACTACTACAACTATTGCTACTACTGCTACTTCTACCACTAATGCTGCTGCTACTACTGCTACTTCTACCACTAATGTTGCAAATACTACTTCTATTACTACTGCTACTTCAACCACTAATGCTGCTGATATTACAACTGCTACTACCATTGATACTGCAACTACTACTGCTGCTGCTGCTGCTTCTACTACTACTACTACCACCACTAATACTACTTCTTGTAGTAGTATTATTGATGTCGCTGCTTCTACTACTTCTACTCCTATAACTTATCCTACTACTACTACTAATACTACTACTACTTTTACTACAGCTACTGCTGCTGCTACTAGCACTCCTACTAGTACTGCAACTACTACAACTATTGTTGTTGCCACTGTTGCTAATACTACTACTACTACTATCACTCCTCTTTCTCCTCCTCCTCCTCCTCCTACTACAACTACTACTACAACTACTATTACTACTGCTAACACTGCTACTGCTAATGCTGCTACTGCTGCGACTACTACTACTATAACAACTTCTACTTTTGCTACTACTACTGCTGCTTCTCTGACAAATACTACTGTTGTTGTTGCTACTACTACTACTATTGTTGCTGCTACTATTACCCCTACTACTGCTGTGGCTACCACTACTACTATTGCTACGGCTAATGCTGCCACTCCACTATTACTACTTCTAATATAATTGTTGCTACAACTACTACTACTAATGTTGTTGCTGCTACTGCTAGTACTGCAACTATACTGTTGTTGTTGCTACTGCTAGTACTACTGCTGTTGCTACCAATTTCACTACTCCTACTACTACAACTACTACTGCTGCTACTATAGCAACAATCGCTAGTACTGTTACTATAGCTACTTTTGTTACTGCAACTGCTACTACCACTACTGCCACTTCTATTGTTGCTGCTACTACTTCATCTACTACTACAGCTACAGCAGCTACTACAGCAACTGCAGCTACTACTGCTA
>RXID01008337.1:1783-13130 GCA_005019695.1 Trichopus zeylanicus subsp. travancoricus
CTCCTTCTTCCTCTCCTTCTCCTTCTTCTTCTCCTTCTTCCTCTCCTTCTCCTTCTTCTTCTCCTTCTTCCTCTCCTTCTCCTTCTTCCTCTCCTTCTCCTTCTTCTTCTCCTTCTTCCTCTCCTTCTCCTTCTTCTTCTCCTTCTCCTTCTTCTTCCCCTTCTTCTTCTTCTTCTCCTTCTTCCTCTCCTTCTCCTTCTGCTTCTTCTTCTGCTGCTGCTCCTCCTCCTCCTCCTCCTTCTTCTTCTTTTGCTCCTTCTTCTCTTTCTCCTTCTCCTTCTCATTCTTCTTCTCCTTCTACTTCTCCTTCTCCTTCTGCCTCTCCTTCTCCTTTTGCTTCTCCTTCTGCTTCTTCTTCTCCTTCTCCTTCTGCTTCTCCTTCTTCTTCTCCTTCTCCTTCTCCTTCTTCTTCTCCTTCTCTTTCTCCTTCTGCTTCTCCTTCTCCTTCTGCTTCTCCTTCTGCCTCTCCTTCTTCTTCTCCTTCTCCTTCTCCTTCTTCTTCTCCTTCTCTTTCTCCTTCTCCTTCTCCTTCTCCTTCTTCTTCTTCTTCTTCTTCTTCTTCTTCGGCTTCTTGTTCTGCTTCTTCTCCTCCTCCTCCTTCTCCTTCTTCTTCTCCTTCTCCTACTCCTTCTCCTTCTCCGTCTCCTTCTTCTTCTCCTTCTCCTTCTCCTTCTTCTTCTCCTTCTCCTTCTGCTTCTCCTTCTCCTTCTATGTCTCCTTCTCCTTCTCCTTCTTCTTCTCCTTCTCCTTCTGCTTCTCCTTCTCCTTCTATGTCTCCTTCTCCTTCTCCTTCTCCTTCTCATTCTGCTTCTCCTTCTTCTTCTCCTTCTCCTTCTCCTTCTCCTTCTCCTTCTCCTTCTCCTTTTGCTTCTGCTTCTTCTTCTCCTTCTCCTTCTCCTTCTCCTTTTGCTTCTGCTTCTTCTTCTCCTTCTCCTTCTCCTTCTCCTTCTTTGATGCAGCGGGGAGAGGGGGCACGAGAGGTAGGAGGAAGATCACCGTCTTCTTCTTGATTTAGCGGGTGAGGGCACGAGAGATAGAAAGAAGAAGACCGTCTTCTCACCATAATAGATCCACGATAGATCCGCTTGATGCAGCCGGAGAGGGCACGAGGGATAGGAAAAAGATCACCATCTTCTCACCACGATAGATCCTTGAATCCACAAGGAAGATAAAAAGGGAACAAACCCAGAATAAGAGAATATTATTAATAGAAAGCCTTCTCTTTTTTTTTGTTACAACCTTGGGCTATATATATAGCCCTCTAATAAACTTAGAGTCCTACTTGGTGTAGACTAAAATAGGACTTAGACTCTACTAAGAATTCTACTTAACATATCTTAAATAAAGATATCTAAATCCTATTCCTTATTGGGCTAGGACTGTTGTTGACTCGGACTGATAAATAAATCCTAATTTTGATCAATACAAAGTCCGAATTATCCAAAATAGTAAATAAGAGACTTGTAGGAATTAATCTCAGCTTTCCAACGGATAGCTATTTGCTGGATTTGGATCAATATCTTAGGAGATATGGCCTTCAAACTGTAGCTGTACGAATCTTGACGGATCCTAATTGGAGTTAGAATTCAACTTGGACTAGATCTCTAATTTTACTGTAAAAAAAGATGTAGTTTTCCTACATCAGACGCCTCAACTTGTAAAAGGCTTGTCCTCAAGTCAAAGATTGGAGTCTCCGTTGGTGCAGTTGTGCTCTCCTTGAACTCTTTCCAATATAAAACTTGATAATGTAAACCAATAAGATTTCTTTGAGTAACATCTTTAGCTCTTTGATATCCTATTTTCCTTCGACACAACCACTTGAACTTTTGCAGGATTCCTTTCGACCTTATTTGAAATAAATTTTTCGTACGCACCAACTTATGATTTGTTGTCATGCAATGAAAGTATTCTTCGCAAGTTTGCTGACAATTGCGATAATAATTTGAATATACCATTGCAAATTTTGAATCTTGCATAGTGATAACTCCTGTAGAAATTTTCTCTAATTGTTCAAGAGAGTTGGCTTTTGATGACTTCAAAGAATAATCTTGAGTAGTACAGTCAATATTTTCACAATTAGAAAACTCTTTCTTGCAGCCTTCAAGATTATCAACTGATTCATATGAATTCTTATAGATAGTCTCTTGAAAATTTTATGTAACATCCAAAGCTACTTTTGTATGATCTTCTAATTCATCAAAGAAAGAATCTTTGGGGCTCTCAATAAATTCTTCACTAGTTTGTTTGTCTTCCACACGATCCACAACCTCTTCTTTGACTTGATAATTCAATACTAGAGGAAAGTTACTAAGATGTGGAATTAATACCTCATGGTTGTCTCCATTGATTTCAATTCCAGAAGCCTTTGGATGAGAGATTTGTCTTACCTAATTTTGATCCCCTTTTGAGAACTTTATGTTGAATAGTTTAAGCATCTTCGGCCATGAGCGAATTTTTGGTTTGCCTTCATGTGTTCTTTGGACTTGAATTTTCTCCCACCAAGATGAAGCATAACCATCAACCTTGTATTCAACAATTTTCACCTTCTTCTCTTCAAGAATCTCCATAAACTTAAAGAATTTCTCAACTTTATCGATCCAAATAAATAAATTCTCATAGACATGAAAGTATGGAATATTCACCTCACCAAGGTTTTGGTTTTCTTGAATAGCTTCGTCTATTGATCTCCAAGTCATTGGACCACGAGCCTCTTCGACGATCAATTGATGAACTTGGTTCTTAGTTTCAATCTGTTTCAAAGCTTTATACTTCCTAGTGATAGAAGCAAGAAAATTTTGTTTAATCAAATCTCGAATTTGATAATCTCCTAGATCACCATCTATGGAGTTGTTGCCATCAACTACGATCAATGGAGTTGAGCTCAGGAACAACGTCGCTCTGATGATACCACTTGATGTAGAGAGGAGAGGGGGCATGAGGGGTTGGAAGAAGATCACCGTCTTCTCACCACGATAGATCCTTGAATCCACAAGGAAGATAAAAAGAGAACAAACCCAAAATAAGAGAATATTATTGATAGAAAAGTCTCCTCTCTTTTTTTGTTACAACCTTGGGCTGTATATATAGCCTCTAATAAACTGAGAGTTCTACTTGGTGTAGGCCAAAATAGGACTTAGACTCTACTAAGAATTCTACTTAACATATCTTAAATAAGGATATCTAAACCCTATTACTTATTGGGCTAGGACTATTATTGACTCTGACTGATAAATAAATCCTAATTTTGACCAATACAAAGTCTGAATTATCTAAAATAGTAAATAAGAGACTTGTAGGAATTGATCTCAGCTTTCCAACAGATAGTTATTTGCTGGATTTGGATCAATATCTTAGGAGATATGATGGCCTTTGAACTGTAGCTGTACGAATCTTGACAGATCCTAATTGGAGTTGGAATTCAACTTGGACTGGAACTGTAATTTTACTGTGAAAAAAGATGTAGTTGTCCTACATCATTCTTCTTCTCCATCTCCTTCTTTTTCTCCTTCTCCTTCTCCTTCTCCTTCTCCTTCTGCTTCTCCTTCTGCCACTCCTTCTTTGTCTCGTTCTGCGTCTCCCTCTCCTTCTGCTTCTCCTTATGCCACCACTCCTTCTCCTTCTCCTTCTGCTTCTGCTTCTCCTTCTTCTTCTCCTTCTCCTTCTCCTTCTGCTTCTCCTTCTCCTTCTCCTTCTCCTTCTCCTTCTCCTTTTGAATTCTCACCAATGGACACTCCAGTTGGGACTCCACACGAGTTGCACTCCTCACAGCCTCATTAAGCATCCAAATAGGTTGCAAGGAAATCCTATCTTGGATGGTTGTGCATAGCCCATAGATGAATCTTGCCACTTGAAGGGATTCAATCTCTGCTAGATTATTACGTACTGATAGGCAATAGAACTCCTCATAATATGCCTTCACACTGTGATTACCCTGTCGATAATTTTGATATTGCTAAAAAAGTACCTGGTCATAATCTATGAGAAGGAATTTCTTTTCGAGAAGAGCCTTCATCAGTGGCCATTGCTCGAATTGGAGCTTTATTTTGGCATGTCCTTTCCAACTCAATGCATTCCCACCATGCTGATGCACCCCCTTGAGTCGGTAAGCAACAAGCTTCACTTTCTTCGAATCTGGAATCTCCATGTAGTTGAAGAACTGTTCCACTTCAGCAAGCCAATCGAGAAAATCTTCGATCTGAAGTTGGCCATTGAAAGATGGGAGATCAATCTTCAAGCAAAAATCATGATGTTTATTATGCTCAGAAACTGGTCGATGAAGGATTTCTTCAATTTCTTCATCGCTGGAGTTTTCAAGGATTTGTAAACTCTTTGGATTCACTTCATCGATCCATCGACATGGTTGATTCAGGCCTTCAACTTGATCCATCCTCAGCATCAAGCTTGCAAGTGAGTTTTGGATTGCCTCCATGGTCCAATCAAAATACTCACGGCTAATGTGATATCACCCACAGTTGAGGCTGATTACGTTGTCGTTAGATATTAGACAAGGAGAGTCTCGCTCTGATACCACTTGACGTAGCAACAAACGTGGTAGACGAGAAAAACACCGTTGTCTCTGTTAAGAACTCCTTGAATCCACAAGGAAAAGAGAAAATTTACTAAAGTAGAGCTTTATTCAGAATAATAGTGGTTCCCCCGTCCATAGGGCTGAAGGCCTATTTATACAAATATCAGAAGTCTTATTTGAGTAGGTTTCTGGCTTTCCTAGTCCTAAACTGAATACAACTCAACTTGAACCCATTAATTGGGTTGGTAGAAGTCCTAAATAAGTTAACTTACGAGAATAAAATCCTAAATAATGATTCGTCATCCCCAAGTCCTAAACTGAATAGGATTTAACTCAAAAATTAATCTTGGGTTGCTGGAATCTGCGAATAAGACCTAATTGACTCGTACTAGGAGAGACTCATGACATCATAATGAAGAGAATTTCAACATAGGAAGGTACTAAGTTAGATAAATTCTAAGTTAAATAAAAAAGTGAATCAGTGAATCAGATCATTTGCCATGGCCTCTTGACTGGCTCTGAATTAGCTTCTTTTTGATATTTCTGAACTTCCTTTGAGCCTCCTACATCAATTGATCTCTCCAACATTTTTTTTATGAAGCAGTTCCCAGTGTAGCAAATGTCATTTTCAAAAAGTGGCTGGTTGGTTTGCAGAGGAAAAAGAATAATTTGATTGGGAAAACCTGAAGCGAGAGAGAGCTTCTTAGTAGAGGTAGTTAAGCTAAGAGCTAGAAAGTAGCAAACTGTAAAAGGATCCTGAGATGGAGTTATGGCTTAGTAGGGTCAGTCACAAATCACAAACTAGAAAGAAATTTCTTGCTAATATAATATAAGGAAATGGGAATCAAGTCAGTGCAGTGGCCAAGCAAGCCTCATGGGCTGTCAGGTAGCAACAGTTGAATGAGTCCCCCTTTCTATAAGGGAAGAAGTAGTGGTCAGGTAAGCAATTGTCAGCAAGACCGACATTCAAGCAGTTAGATTGGAGACCAGTTGCAGGACAGGCACTGCACACTGTAACCTTGATGGAAGTGAGATGTATATTATATAGGTGTTTATTGTTTTTTATAGTGGGTAAGGAGCAAAAGACACATTAAGACCTCTTACTGCAGCTTATAAGTGAAAAAAATATCTGATTAATTCAATGAAGTGGTTTAGACATTTTTAAATGAGAGAATCTTGCTGTGTTCTTTTATCTTTTCCCATGGCATCTGGCCTCAACTATCTATGTATTATGGCTAGTCATTTGATTTGCTGAATTGACTGCAAACCTGTGCCTAAAAATGAGCCTATGCATCCTCACACATACACTCCCCAGAAGGGATCAAATTGTGGCAATTGTGATAGAGACCAGATTATGTGCTGAGATATGTATTCTAGTTGAAATTCATTTTTACAGATGCCACAAGATTGAATTATGTGGAATGAATTTAAGGGCAGGTATCAACTGTGATGTCAATATGGTTGATCTTCTCATCTCACAGAAGCTATCAGAATGATGATAGTGGTTTCTGGTGAGTGATAAGATGTCAGCATATGAAATTTAGTCCAGGGAACCTATTATTGTTGCCAATGTGCCTTTTTTCATTGCACCCTTCATTTATAGATTATTTCCTTTTCATCGGATTCTACCTGACTATCATGCCACTTCTTGTTTTTGTAACTTGGAGTGCACTCATTTTTTAGTCAACTTTAGATGTTATTCGGAAATAGTTTTTGGAGTTGTCTTACAAGTTTTTTTTGCTTGTCAGTTCTGATAAAAGGGAATTAATTGTAGTGCTGATGAATTGCGAGAAAAAACAGAAGCCTTGGTAGTTGCTTGTAATGCTGCTCATCCAAAGATGGGCTAAACTTCTTGGTGTTCACCATCTTCTTCACCCTAAATTAAAGATTCAAGAATTTCTGAGTATCTATAACATTACCTTGGCTTTTATAGTGGCTACTGAGAAGGCAGCTTCTTCTTCTTCGTGCTTATGTTTATTAGTATCCAAAGCTTATACTAAATAAGGTTCATTTCAAAAGATTGGTGGCAGGTTAGGGTACAGTATCCGTGGATCTCTACAAGTACAGTCATAGTCATTCCTTCAAAATCAGCACAAATCGCGAGTAAGTTTGTTGTAACACAGTAATTTTTGTGACATGTTAACAATGACCTACATTTTGCTGAACCATGAAGGTTGTATTTTCAGATGACAAAGATTAAGGCAGTTCTTGACCGAGAGACATGGGTTTCAGACGTCCCTGAAGAATTTCAGTCCATTGTTGTGTCTTTTTCTTCATCCACAAATTGACACTGAGCTTATACCAGACAGTCAAACTTCATCACCTGATTATCAGAATCCCACTTCTCACCATTTTTCTGATGCAAATGAATCTGTTCCACCCGATCCAAATCATGTTGGGCAAGTTTCCACTGAGTCAGTAACTCTACCAGTTCAAGAAACAAAAGCTGAACTTGCACCTTCTGCCCGGAATGAGCATATCAACCAGAATCAACCTGCTAAATCTACTTCTCGAACTCTTGTACATGTAGGCATTGGTTATCACATGGAAAACTGGTTAGTTTTCCCTTTGTGATGAGAAACTCTGGTGTGGATATTGCACCTTTGATATTTTTTGCTGGGCATTCTTGATCGTGATTCTTGTGGTGAACTCTTATCTTTGACATTAGCAGTCCGTCTACCAAAACATTGAGTTCATAAATTCATCCTGCCTTTTGTACCTTGATGTTGATTATTTATGTTAATACTTCAGCTTTTTTTTGTGTGCTTTTTCTTGAGGTGCACTTCAACTTGAAATTTGCATTTGTGTCTTTTTCAGTGGGTTAATCTTGCTGAAGATGTTGTCCGGCTATTTGGACATTAGTAAATGTTTGCCAGTCTTAGCTCCTGAAGTAGGCCAATGTGTTGCTGAGATATTGAAACTTTTCAACACCAGAACTTGTCAGCTTGTTCTTGGTGCTGGCACAATGCACGTAAACTGTTTAATGATTTTAAGTTCTTTTACAGAAAATGTTCTTGGTATTTCTGTAATAAAAATCAATCTATGTATTCATATGATTTGGTAACAAACATTATGATTGATAGTGTTGGATAGAAATTTACCTGTCTGATAACAGATGGCAGGGGAAGAGTTTAAAAAAATCTGTCTTGAAGATCCCTTTACAGGTATCCGGTTTAAAGTCTATAACTTCAAAATACTTGGCCTTGGCAAGCCAGGTCATCAGTTTTACCTATGCTATCATACCAGGTGAACTTTTTATGAACCAGTTATGGTTGTAATTGGAGCCAGGCACTTGATTTTCTTAGCCTGTTAATTGGTTGTGCAGCACCAAGTGTTGTAATTTTTTATTTCTTATCAACGTTAATTAGTTAGCTTGTTTTCTAAATCATTTTATTGTGGAATAAATTTTTCTGAACTTATGGAACTAATTGGGAGTTATAGAGAATTTCATGGTTGGATTGTGTGGTTTGGCTAGCATGGTGTGACCTGCCTGAAATTCAGCTTGGTTAAAACTAGATTCTGCTCAGGCTTTAGTGCCACAGGCTACTGTGAACCCAGAAACTAGTTTGGGTTGTATTTCAAGCTAGTAATATACAGCCAAAGAAATTCATGAAGATAGGCGAGGCTCTGGCCAATAAACCATGCTTGATTTAAGCCTGGAATAGGAGACTCTGGGGATGTGGTTCAGATCTTCCCGGTGACCAATTTTCATTCCTATATATCGGTAAATTGATGTTCAGCAAATATGTGAGGCAGTCTTGTTGGCTTTTAATATTGTGTTAATTTTGTAAAATGTGGAGGAAAATTGAAGCTGCCTACAGTGATCTATATTTACTTCTGGAACATATGTCAAGACTGCTCCTAGTGGTAGAAAATTTTGTTCTTTGTCAGACAGGAACTATTTTCTTTAATTTATTATCACAATTGTTTTTTCAACTATTTGATGCATTTGAGTTATTTTCCTGCTGTTTTTTTTAGTTTACGAAAAGATGCTATTTCTGGTTGAATCTTATCATCCTTTTCTTCTAGAATTCAAACTACTTTCATATTTACTATTGTTAATTATATATGCCAGTGATATTACTTCATATGCCATTTAGCTGAAATTCTCTTCTATAATAGGAATGTGCAGGCTGAATTCACTTTTTCTTTCTGCAGAAATACAGATATATTCAGCGGTTGCTTTTTCTCAGGGTACCAACCAGAGTCCCATAAAAAGGTTTTACTGACTGAGTTTTGATAAAGTAGTTCAGGTTTGTTTATTTTTTTGGTCAAGTGGTAGTTATATGGTTTTCTTCTTTCAATGCAAGAATTCAGATACTACTCATTTTCTGTTAGACAATCTTTGGTTTTGATTATTTGGATTATTATCAAGGATGAATTGCATGTGCTGGTGGCAGCAGTGGTGGTATTAATAGTGGGAGTGATGGAGGCTGAGAGGAAGTGTTGTCAATTGTAGCAGTTGTGGTGCAAATGTTAGTGATTGGGGTCGCAGCAATGACTTTGGTTGTGCCAAACAGACCCAAATTTCTCTTCCATGTATTCTTCCTGTGATAGTAAGGTTGTGGGCCAATATGGCAAACATGATGGCTTTCTTTCCAAGGCTGAGAAATTATGCATTCCTCAGAGTTTTTATTAAGAGAGCTTTTAATTCAAGAAGCTCATCGTGGTTGTCTTGCTGCTCACTTTGGGATTAACAAGAACTATGGCAATGCTACAGGAACAATTTCTATTGGCCAGGAATTTTAAAGAATGGGCAAGCTATTGTTAACAGATGTATTGCTTGTCACAAGGATAAGTCATAGAATAATTCTCAAGGATGTGAGCATGTACACCCGTCTCCAAATTTCAGAAATCCCATGGACTGATGTGAGCATGGACTTTGTATTTGGGCAGCCAATAACACAAAGGGTAAAGGAGACCGATTTTCAAAAATGGCTCGTTTTATTTCCTGTCACAAGACAGATGATGCCTGAGCATTGCAGATTTATTCTTCACAGAGATTATTAAGCTTCATGGAGTTCCTAAAAGTATTGTTTCAGATTGTGATGTGAAGTTCCTTAGTTATTTCTGGAGACATTATGGAGAAAGTTAGGAATCAAGCTGTTGTTTAGCAACACAAGTCATCCACAAACTGATGGGCAAACTGAGGTGGTAAATCAAACTCTATCAACCTTGTTGAGAACTTTGATAATAAAGAACTTGAAGAGTTGGGATGAACACCTAGCGCATGCAGAGTTTGCCTACAATAGTAGCACTCATCGCACTACAGGGGGTACTCCATTTGAGATTATTTATGGCCTAAATCCTATCACCCCAATTGATCTCACTCCACTTCCTGAGCAGGAAAGAGTTTGTTTTGATAGTAATGAAAGAGAAAAAATAATGAAGATGCTACATGAGCGGATTCAGAGACAAATTGAGAAGAAGAATGAAGCTTATAAACAAGCAGCTGATAAGCAAAGGAAAAAAGTTTAGTTTGCTCCAGGAAACTTGTTGGGGATTCACTTGAGAAAAGAAAGGTTTCCAAGCAAGAGGAAGTCAAAGTTGATGCCACGATCTGAAGGTCCATTTGAGGTTTTGCAAAAAGTTGGAGAATATACTTATAAGATAGACCTACTCAGAGACTACAATGTTTCAGCTACTTCTAATAGTCGTGATCTTTCTCCCTATCTCAAAAATGTAGAACTGCTGGATTTGAGCAGAAATCCTCCCCAACCAGCAGAGAGATGCATCAGCTAGTGATAACAAAATTCAAGAGAACATTGGGCTAATTACCAGGTAAAAGGTCAAGCTGGGGTCAAACTGTGGAGTCCGAGTTCATCCTACCAGAATCTTCTTAAGTGGAGCATTGCCTCATTTGACTAAATTTAATATTACTTGGAATTCTAGGAGCCTTTTGAAATTCTATGGGTCTTTTAACTAGATTCCAATGTAAACCTTTAGTATTTTCAAGTGTTATATTTATTATACCTTATCTAGTACCTATAAGTTCTCCCTATAAGTAGGAGAATTCTAATGTAATTAGGGTTTCTTTTTTTAGTTTGGAGTTCAATAAAACTTATTTAAAGTTGGTTCTTGAATTGAATTTCAAGGTTTATCAATTCTGATTACTTGAATTCCTTCAAGTGTGGTGAATTATTCAAAGTTCTTATCTAAGGTGTGGTTGTTTGTATTACCACCTTGGTGGTGAACTTGCCTATCATCTCTGTCCCTTATCTAATGTGTGATGACATTGTCACCTTGGTGGGGATATACTTATCTTTTTATTTATCACCCAACTCTCCATTCGTTGTTTCTTTTTGTTTTCTTTTTTATGGGTTTGCTTGTCATCATCTCATATCCATCAAGATGGAGGAGAAAACGCAGGAGATGGAGAAGGAGTAGTAGACGGATTATGTAGGACAACTACATCCTTTTTACAGTAAAATTAAAGATTCAATCCAAGTTGAATTCCAACTACATCCTTTTTACAGTAAAATTAAAGATTCAATCCAAGACGGATGATGTAGGACAACTCTTCTTGTTCTTATTCTTATTCTTCTTCTTCTTCTTGTTCTTTTTCTTCTTCTTCTTCTCCTTCTTGTTCTTCTTCTTGTTGTTCTTCTTGTTGTTGTTGCTCTTCTTCTTTGTCTCCTTCTTCTTCTTCTTCCACTTCTTCTACTTCTACTGCTTTTCCTTCTTCTCCTCCATCATCTAATTCTTCTTCTTCTCCTGCTTCCCCTTCTGCTTCTCCTTCGGCTTCTCCATCCCCTTCTTCTTCTGCTCCTCCTCCTCCTCATCCTCCTCCTCCTCCTCCTCCACCTCCTCCTCCTCCTC
>RXID01008362.1:0-19925 GCA_005019695.1 Trichopus zeylanicus subsp. travancoricus
TAGTAGTAGAAGCAATAGTAGCAGTAGTTGTAGTTTTGGAGGTAATTGTAGTAGTATTAGCATTAGTAGTAGTAGTAGCAGTAGTAGCAATAGTAGGAGTAACAGCAGCAGTAGTAGTGACAGTATAAGTTGCTGTAGTAGTAATAGTCATGGTTGAAGTAGTAAAAGTAGCAGTAGTAGCTGTTGTTGTTGTTATAGTAGCACAAGTAGTTGTAGCAGAAGCACTAAGTGTAGTAGCATTAGTAGTAGTATTAGGAATGGTAGTGGTAGTACTAGTAGTAGTTGTTGTCATAGAAGTTGTTATTACAGTAGTAGCAGTCGTAGTAGTAATAGCAGCAGCAGTAGAATCGCAGTAGAAGCAGTAGTAGTTATAGTAGTAGCAATAGTAGTGGTAGTCACAGTAGGAGGAGATGTAGTAGTAGCAATAGCGGTAGGAGCAGATGTAGTAGTAGTATTAGAAGATGTAATAGTAGCAATAGCTGTGGTTGTAGTAGTTGTAGTAGCAGCAATAGTAGTAGTCATCGTACTATGAGCAGTAGTTGTAGCAATAGTACTAGTAGTAGTGGTAGTTGCTGTTATTGTTGCTGTAGTAGTAGAAGTAGTTGTGGTAGTTGTGGTAGTAGTAGCAATAGTGGTTGTAGTGGTAGTAGTAACAGTAGCAGTAGTTGTAGTAGTAGTCGTTGTTGTACTAGTTGTGTTGGTAGTAGCAGTAGTTGCAGTCGTAGTAGTAGTAGTAGCAGTAGTAGGATTAGCAGCAGTAGCAGCAACATAAGCAGTAGTTGTAGTAGGAGTAATGGTAGTTGTAGTAGTAGTAGTAGTCGCAGTAGTAATAGTAGCTGCTGTAGCAACAATAGTAGTCGCAGTAGTAGTAGTAGTAGTAGTAGTAGTAGTAGTAGTAGTAATAGGAAAAATAGTAGCAGTAGCAGTAGTAGAAAAAGCAGTAGCAATGGTTGTAGCAGTCATAGTAGTAGTAGTTCTTCTAGGGGCAGTATTAGTAGTGGGAGTAGTAGTAGTAGTAGTAGTAGTAGTAATAGTAGTAGTAGCAGTAGTAGTAATATTAGTAGTAGTAGTGGTGGTAGTAGCACTAGCAGTGGTAGTAGCAATATTAGTAGGTACAGTTGTAGTAGCATTAGTAGTCGTAGCAGTAGCAGCTACAGTAGTAGTAGCAATAGCAGTAGCAATAGTAGTAGCAGTAGCAGTAGTAATAGTATAGTAGTCGTAGCCGTAGTAGCAGTAGTAATAGTAGCATTAGTAGGAACAGTAGCAGCAATAGCAGTAGCATTGGTAGTAGGTATAGTATTAGCGGCATTGGTAGTTATAGTAGTATGAGTGGTAGTAGTCGTAGCTATAGTAAGAGTAGTAGTAGTATTAGTAGCAGATGTACTTGTAGTAGTTGTTGTTGTAGTAGTAGCAGTAGTAGTCGTAATAGTACTAGTAGTAGATTAGTAGTTGTTGCAGTAGTAGTAGAAGTAGTACTAGTAGCAATAGTGGTGGTCGCAGTAGGAGCAGTTGTAGTAGTAGTAGTAGAAGATATAGTAGTAATAGTACCAATAGTTGTAGTAGTAGTTGCAGTAGTAGTAGTAAGAGAAGTAATCATAGTAATAGTAGTACTCAGAGTAATAATAGTTATAATAGTAGTATTGTAGTGATTTATTTTGTTGTTGCTCCTGTAGTGGTTGAAGTAGTAGTTGTAGTTGTTGTAGTAGTAGTAGAAGTAGAGATTGTAGTAGTTGTAGTTGTATTCGTAATTATAGTAGTAGTAGTAGTAGTGGAAGCAATAGTAGCAATAGTTGTAGTAGAAGTTGTAGTAGCAATGGTAATAGCAGTAGTTGTTGTTGTAGTAGTAGTAGTCATTGTTGTACTAGTTGTGTTGGTAGTAGCAGTAGTCGCAGTCGCAGCAGTAGTAGTAATAGTAGTAGTAGTAGTAGAAGTAGTAGTAGTAGCAGTAGTAGTAGTTGTTGTAGAAGCAATAGTAGTCATAGCACTAGTGTTGCAGAAAGGAGAAGTAGTACTAATAGTTGTAGCAACACTAGTAGTAGTAGTATCGGTACTAGTAGTTGAATCGGTAGTAGTATTAGTAGTACCAGAAGTAGTAGTTTTAGTAGCAGAAGTAGTAGAAATATTAGTAGCAGTAGTAATTGTAGTAGTAGTAGTAGCAGCAGTAGTAATAACATTAGTAGTAATAGTAGTTGTAGCAGTAGTAGCAATTGTAGTAGGCATAGTAGAAGCAAAAGCAGTAGCAGTAGTAGTAGTTGGAGCCGTAGTAGCAATAGAGGTAGTAATAATAGTAGTTGTAGCAGTAGTATTGTTACTAGTAGCCGTAGTAATAGTAGTAGTTGTTGTTGTTGTTGTCATACTAGTAGTGGTAGCAGTGGCAGTAGTTGCAGCAGTTGTAGGAGCAACAACAGCATTAGTAGTAGTAGGAGTAGTACTAGAAGTAGTCGTAGTAGTAGGAGCAATAGTAGTGGTAGTAGAACTAGCAAAACTAGTAGTAGTAGCGGTAGTAGTAGCTGTAGAAGTAGCTGCAACAGTAGTAGCGGTAGTTGTAGCAGTAACAATAGAACTAGCAGTGTAGTAGAAGCAGTAGAAGTAGTACTAGTAGTAGTAGTAGTAGTAGTAGTAGTAGTTGGAGCAGCCGAGTAGTTGTAGTCTTAGTACTAGTACAAGTAGTAGTAGTAACAACAATAGTAGTAGTAGCACTAGTAGTAGTAACAACTGTAGCAATAGTAGTAGGAGTGGTAGTAGTAGCTGAAGTAGAAATGTTAGTAGTAGTAGTAGTATTAGTAGTAGCAGTTGATGTAGCAGTAGTATTAGTAGAAGTTGTAGTTGTTGTACTAGTAGTAGTTGTCGTAGTAGTATTATTAGTAGTTGTCCTAGTAAAAGTTGCTGCAATAGTAGCACACATAATAGTTATAGTAGTAGTTGTTGTTGTTATAGGAGCAGTAATAATTGCAGTAGTAGTAGCAACAGTAGCAGTCATGATAGTGGTAGTAGTAGCAGCAGTAGTAGCCATAGTAGCAGTAGTGGAAGTAGTATCAGTCATAGCTATAGTAGCCATAGTAGTTGTAGCAGTAAAAGTAGTAATAGTAGAAGCAACATTAGTAGTAGCAGTCGTAGCAGTAGTTGTAGTATTAGTTGTAATAGTATGAGAAGTTGTTGGAGTAGCAGTAATTATTGTACTAGCTGTAGCAATAGTTGTAGCCATAAGAGTAGTAGCAGTAGTAGTTGTTGTAGGAGCTGTAGTAGTAGGAGCTCTAGGAGCGAAGAAGTAGTTGTACTAATAGTAGTATTAGTAGTAGTTGTAGTTGTTGTTGTGGAAGCAGAAGTTATTATTGTTGTTGTAGTGGTAGTAGCAGTAGCAGTAGTAGTAGTCATTGTTGTACTAGTTGTGTTGGTAGTAGCAGTAGTAGTAGTCGCAACAGTTGTAGTAATAGTAGTAGTAGTAGTAGTAGTAGTTGTAGTAGTAGTTGTAGTAGTAGTAATAGTAGTAGTAGTAGTAGTAGCAGCAGAGTAATAGTAGTCATGGTACAAGTAGCAGTAGTAGTTGTTGCAGAAGTAGTAGTAGTTGTAGCAGTAGTTGTTGCAGAAGAAGTAGAACTAGAGTAATTGGTAGTAATAGTTGTAGTAGCAGCAATAGTAGTAGCATTGGTACTAGTAGTAGAAACAGTAGTAGTGTTAGGAATAACAAAAGTAGTAGTTGTAGTAGCAGTAGTAGTAGCAGTATTAGTAGCGATAGTAATTGTAGTAGTAGTAGTTGCAGTACTAATAACATTAGTAGTAGCAGAAGTAGTTGGAGTACCAGCAGCAGATGTTGTAGCAGTTGTAGCAATAATTGCAGTAGAAGTAGTAATAGTAGTAGCCGCAGTAGAACTAGTGGTACTAGTAGCAGTAGTAATGGTAGTAGTAGTAGTAGTTGGAGTAGCAGTAGTTGTGATACTAGTAGTGGCAGCAGTGGTAGTCGTAGCAGCAGTTGTAGAAGAAGCTGTAGCATTAGTAGTAGTAGGTATAGTACTCGTAGCAGTCGAAGTTGTAGGAACAATAGTAGTAGTAGTAGCCCTAGCAGTAGTAGTTGTAGCAATAGTCGTAACCCTAGGGGTGGCTGCTTCGATAGTAATAGTAGTCATAGCAGTAGCAATAGAACTAGTAGTAATAGCAGCAGCAGCAGTAGTACTACTAGCAGTAGTAGCAGTAGTAGTAGTTGGAGCAGTCACAGTAGTTGCAGTTGTAGTACTAGTTGTACTAGTAGTGGTAACAACAATAGTAGTAGCAACAGTAGTCATGCAAGCAGTAGTAGCAGTAATAGTAGTAGTAGTAGTAGCAGCAGAAGCAGTAGTGTCAGTAGTAGTAGCAGTAGTTGCAATAGTAGTAGTTGTAGTAAAAGTAGTATTAGCAGAAGTAGTACTAGTTGTAGTAGTATTATTATTCTTAGTAATAATTGTAGTCGAAGTTGTAGCAGCAGCAAAAGAGATAGTAGTAGCAAAACTAGTAGTAGTAGTTGCAATAATAATTGCAGCAATAGTAGTAGCAGTAGCAGTCGTAGTAGCAGTAGTAGTAGCAGCAGTAGTAGTAGTATCAGCCGCAGCTATAGTAGGTGTTGTAGTAGTAGCAGCAATAGTAGTAATAGTGGAAGCAACAGTAGTAGTTGATATAGTAGTAGAAGCAGCATGAGCAGTAGTAGTCATAGTAGTAGTAGTAGTCGTAGCTATAGTAGTATGAGAAGTAGTTGTAGTAGTAGTAGTAGTAGTAGTCACAGTAGTAGTTGTAGTAGTAGCAGTAGTAGTAGTAGCAGCAGCAGTAGCATTAGTTGTAGCAGGTGTCGCGATAGCAATAATATTAGTTGTAGCAGCAGTAATGGTAGTAGCTATAAGAGATAAAGAAGTAGTAGTACTAATTGTAGAAATAGTAGTAGTTGTAGTAGTCCTGGTAGCAGTAGTTGTTGTTGGAGTAGTTATAGTTGTAGTAGAAGTAGTAGTAGTAGTAGTGGTAGTGGCAGTAGCAGTAGCAGTCGATCTTGTTGTAGAAGCAGTACTAGCTGTAGCAGTAGTTGTTGCAGATGTAGCAGAAGTAGGGGAAGTAATAGTAATAGTTGTAGCAGTAGTAGTAGTAGCAATGATAGTAGTCGTAGAAGAGGTAGTTGTATTAGTAGTAGTAGTAGTATTAGTAGTAACAAAAGTAGTACTTTCAATATCAGTAGTAGTTGCAGTAGTAGTAGCAGTAGTTATTGTAATAGTAGTAGCAACAGCAGTAGTAATAGCAGTAGTAGCAGTAGTAGTACTAGTAGTAGTAGCAGTTGTAGTCGCTGTAGCAGTAGTTGCAGAAGTAGTAGTAGAAGTAATAATAAGAGTAGAAGTAGTTGTAGCGATAGAAGTGGTAGTAGTAGCAATTATATAGTAGTGGAACTCGCTGCTATTGTAGAAGCAGCAATAGTAGTAGCAGTAGTAGTACTAGTAGTAGTAACAGCAGTAGTGGTAGCAGTAATAGTTGTTGTAGCAATAGTAGCATAAGTAGTATCAGTAGATGCAGCAGTATCAGTTGTTGTTGTTGTTGTAGTAGTAGTAATAGTAGTAGTAGTAGCAGCAGTAGGTAGTAGAAGTATTAGTGGTAGTAATAGCACTAGTAGCTGTAGCAGTAGTAGCAGCTGCAGTAGTAGTACTTCCTAGTAATAGTGGTAGTCGCAGTAGTAGAAGCAGTAGTAGCAGTTGCAAAAGTAGTAGCTATAGAAATAGCAGCAGTAATACTAGTAGCAATCATAGCTGTTGTAGTGCCAATAGTAGTAGCAGCAACATCAGTAGTATTAGTAATAGTAGTAGTAAAAGAAGTACCAGTAGTAGTAGCAATAGTAGAAGAAGACACAGTAGCAGTAGTAGTAGTAATAGTAGTAGTAGTAGTAGTAATAATAATGGTAACTGTAGTGGTTTTATTACCAGTAGTAGAGGTAGTAGCCGCCGTAGTTGTAGCAGTAGTAGTAGTGGTGACGGTACTAGTAGTAGTAAAAATAGTAGTAGTAGTGGCAGTAGTAGTTGTAGTTGTAGTAGTGCTACTCCAACTACTACTACAACTACTAAACCTACTATGACTACTAGTACTACTGCTGCTATTAATACTACTACTACTAATACTACAACTCCTACTCTCACTACTGCAACAACTAATACTACGAGTAATATTACTACTACTACTACTATAATTATTACTACTACTACTACAACTACTACTACTCCTGCTACTATGACTACTCTGACTACTACTAATAATACTACCACTACTAAAACAACTACCACTAATTCCACCACTAGTACAACTATTGCTACTACTACTCCTTCTAATGCAAGTACTACTCTACTAATACTAATTCTACTCAAACTCCTACTGCAACACATACTCCTACTCCTACTCTAACTACTGCTACACCATTTGGTACTGCTACTTCTACTGCTGTAAATATTAGTATTAGTGGTAATCTTAGTAGTAGTTGTTATAGTAGTATTAGTAGCAGCAGTAGTAGTTGTAGTAGCAAAATTAGTAGTAGTAATAGTAATAGTACTTGTAGTATTAGTAGTAGTAGGAGTAGTAGTAGCAGTTGTAGTTGTTGGAGTAGTAGTAGCAGCAATTATAGTAGTTGTCGTAGTAGCTAGAGTTCGAGTAGTAGGAGTAGTAGTAGTCGTAGTAGTAGTAGGAGGAGGAGTAGTAGTAGTAGGAGTAGTGGTAGTAGCAGTAGTAGGTGTAGGAGTTGGAATAGTAGTAGTAGTAGTAGTAGTAGTAGTAGGAATAGTTATGATCGTAGTAGTAGTCAGAGTAGTAGTAGCAGTAGAACTAGTGAAATTAGAGGTTGTAGTAGTAGTTGTTGTTGCATCAAAAGTGATATTAGTAGCAACAATCGTAGTAGTTAGATGATTATTATTATTATTAGTAGTAGTAGTAGTAGTTACAATAGCAGCAGTAGTTGTTGTAGTAGCCGAAGTAGTAGTTATGACTGCTGCAGCTGTTGTAATTGTAATAGTAGGAGTGTTAGGAGTAATAGCAGTACTTGGAATAGTTGTTGTAGTTGTAGTAGTAGTAGTAATAGTAGTAGTAGTAGCAGTGGTAGTACGAGTAATAGTAGTATTAGTAGTAATAATAGTAGTAGCAGTAATAGTACGAGTAATAGTAGTATTAGTAGTAATAATAGTAGTAGCAGTAATAGTATTTTTAATAATAGTAGTAGTAGTGGTAGGAGTAGTAGTAGCATTGTAGTAGTAGTAGTAGTAGTAGTAGTGGTAGTAGTAGTTATAGTTGTTGTAGTAGTAGTTGTTGTAGGAGGAGGAGGAGGAGTAGGAGGAGGAGGAGAAGTAATAATAGAAGTTTTAGTAGCAGGAGAAGTAGTAGTAGCAGCAGTAGCTTGAATAGTAATAGCAGTATTCGTAGTACGAGTAGTAGTTGTAGTATCAGAAGTAGTAGTAGTCGTAATGGTAGTAGCATTAGTTGTAGTAGTAGTGGTGGTTGTGGCAGTCACAGTTGTTGCAGTAGTAGAAGGATTAGTAATAGTTGTAATAGTTGTAATAGCAGTAGCAGTTGCTGTAGCAGTTGTAGCAGTAACAACAATAATAGCAGGAGGAGATGGAGTAGTAGTAGTTGTTGTTACTGTAGGAGACGTAGCCGTAGTAGTAGTATTTATAATGTTAGCAATTGCAGCAATAGTAGAATTAGTGGTAGTAATTGTAGTAGCAGTTGTTGTATAAGCAGCAGTAGCAGTAGTAGCAATAGTAGTAGTTGTAGAAGTTATAGTAGTGTGACTTTCAGAAGTAGCAACATTAATAGTAGCAGTAGCAGTGGAAGTAGTAGCAATAGTAACGGTAGTAGTGGAAGTAGTAGCAGTAGTCGCCGTAATAGTCGCAATAGTAGTTGTAGTGGAAGTAGTAGTAGCAGTTGTTGTAGAAGCAGTAGCAGTGGTTCTAGTAGCAGTAGTAGCAGTAGTATTAGTAGTAGTAGCAGCACAGCTGCAGCAGAATCACAACTACTACTACTCCTACTTTTGCGACTACTACTATTACTACTCCTACTACTGCTACTACCACTTCTACAACTACTGCTACTATTATTATTACTTCTACACCTATTCCTACTCTTGCTACTACTACTCCTCCACCTCCTCCTTGTAGTACAGGTACTCCTAATCCAACTGTTGTTGCAGCTACTACGGTAACTTCTACTACAGATCTTGCTGCTGTTGCCGCTACTACTTCTACTGCTACTCCTACTACTACTACTACTACTACTACTGCTGTTGCTGCTGCTACTACTATTAGTCTTGGCACTACTAGTCTTACAACTACAACCACTACTGCTACTACTACTACTACTAATGATACCACAGGAACAGCTACTACTACTATTACCACTACTTCGAGTACAACTACGATTACTACAACAACAACAACTACTACTACTACTACTTCAACTACTACTACTATGGCTAGTAATATTGATACCACCACTACTGCTACTACAACTACTGTTGTTGTTGTTGCCGCTACTACTACTACTACTACTACAACAACTCTTACTACCACTGATACTGCTTCTACTACTACAGCTACTACTGCAACTACTACTGCAACTGCTTCTTCTACTACTAGTACTACAACTACTATTGTTGCTATTGCTACCATTACTACTCTGCTACTACTACTGCTACTACTACTGCTGCTACTATAACTACTACTTCTACTTCTGCTACTACTATTGCAGCTACTACTACTTCTATTACTACTGCTACTGATACTACTACTAGTAGTAGTATTACTACTGCAACTACTACTACTACTATTACTACAATTACACCTAGTACAACTAACTTTACTGCTACTATTATTACTACTACTACTATTGCTACTACTTTTACCACTACTATTTCTTCTACTACAATTGTTGCTGCTTGTACTATCACTACCACCACTGCTGTTATGGCTACTATTGCTGCTACGGCTACTACTGCTAGTACTACTATAATTACCCCACTACTTCTATTACTACTACTTTTGCGTCGATTGCTACTACTACTACTACACCTAATACTACTACTACAACTACTTCATCTACTACTACTATAATTATTAGTACTACTGCTATGACTGCTACTACTGCAACTGCTACTACTACTAATACTATTGCTACTATTGCGATTACTGCTACTACAACTACGACTAATGCTACTGTGACTACTACTACAACTGCTACTAATACTACGACCACTACAACTATTACCACTATAATTGTTGCAACTTCTACTACTATTATTGATAGTGCTACTGCTACTGCTATTACTTCTCCTCTTTCTATTGCTACTACTACTTCTTCTACTACAACTACAGCTACTCCCACTAATGCAATTGCTGCTACCACAACTGCTACTACTTGTATTACCACTACCACTATTACTACTACTAGTGCAACTACTACTAGTAGTACTACTTCTACTACTATTACTACTACTAAGACTACTGCTACTGTTGCTACGACTGCTACTACTACCTCCATTGTTACTACGACTACGATTGCTACTTCTGCAATCACTACTACGAATGCCACTATTTTTGCTACTACATCTACTGTTAATACTACTACTACAATTACAATAACTGCTACTGCTACTACTACTACTATTGCTACAACGACTACTACGGCTCCAACTGCTACTACTACTACTACAACTAGGACGACCGCTACTACTACTACATTACGAGTACTACTTCTACTAGTAGTACTACTATAACAACAACTATTATCACTACTACTACTACTGTTACTGCTACTGCTACTACTACTACAACTGCTGCTACTACTATTGTTATTGCTACTACTACTGCTACTATAGCTATTTGCCGCAACTATTGCAACAACTACTACAGTTGCAGCTACTGCTGCTGCTACTACCGCTACTACTACCACTATTGCCACCACTATCACTACTACAACCGTTGCTACTGTTAATACTACAACTACTGCAACAACAGAAACTTCTCCTAGTACTATTACTACGGATACTACTGCTGCTACTACTACTATTGCTACTCCAATTAATACTACAGCTGCTTCTACTACTACGGCTATGGCTAGTATTACTGCTACGACTACTGCTAGTACTGCTACTATAATGACTATGATTACTTCTATTACTATTACTACTACTCCAAATACTACTATTGCTGCTACTACAATTAGTACTATTAATACAACAACAACAACAACTACTACTACTATGGCTACTACTACTGCCACTACTACTACTTCCTCTACTACTTTTACTACTACTACAACCACTACTACCACTGCCGCTACTTCTACTGCTACTCCAACTATTACTACTACTACTACTACTACTATTACAACTACAACTATTACTTCTACTACTACTACTACTATTACAACTACAACTATTACTTCTACTTCCATTACTAAATGTACTACTACTGCTTATGCTACTACTACTTCTACTAGCTCTACTTCTGTTACTACTTCAACTACAACTACTACTGCAACTTCTACTAATAACAATACTGCTACTACGGCTACTACTGCTACTATTGCTACCACTACTTCGACTGCTACAACTGCTGCAACTGCTACTACAATTACCTCTACAACTACTACATCTACCACTACTACCTCTACTACTATTGTTGCTACAACAAATACTACAATTGCTACAATTGCTACTACTGTTACTGCTACTGCTAGTACTCCTACTGCTACTACTACGACTACTACTGCCACTGCTACTATTACAACTACTGCTACTATTGGTGCTACTAATAGAACAACAACTACTAATGCTACTACAACTACTAGTACTACTACCTCTCCAACAACAACAATAACAAGTACAACTACTACTATTACTACTACTACTACTACAGCTATGACTTCTAGCCATTACTACTACTTCCCCTACTACCATTACTACTGCTACTAACACTCCAACTAGAACTACAGCTACTGCAAGTAATACTACTCCTGCTACTACTAGTATTACTGCTTCTACTTCTACTACTACTACTACAACAATAACTATTACATCTATAGCTATCACTACTACTGCAAATACTGCTACCACTACTTCGACTGCTACTACTGCTACTATAATTATTACTACTACTACTACAACTACAACTACCACTACTACTATTGCTACTACTACTACTGCCTCTATTGCTACTGTTACTACAACTACCACTATTGCTACTACAGCTACTATTGTTGTTGCTGCGACTACTTTGACTCCAACTAATATTGTTGCTATTGCTAGTACAACTGTTGCTACAAGTTTAACCACTACTCCATCTAATACTACAACACAACAACTACTATTACTTCTGCTACTATTGCTTCTTCTTCTACTACTACTACTACTAGTACTACTACTTCTACTATTATTACTACTACAACAACAACTACTACTACTTCTAATACTACTACTATTGCTACTACGACTGCCACTACTACTACTGTAACCACTACTTCAATTGCTACAAATGCTTCTACTGCTACTGTAATTACAACTACAACTAATACTACATCTACTACTAATGCTACTACTGCTACTATTGCAACAACAAATACCACTACTGCTACAACTACTACAATTACTGTTGCTGCTACTTCTGCGACTGCTACTGCTACTACTACAACTACAACCACTTCAACTACCACCATTACAACTACTAATATTACTAATGCTACTAATACAACAACAAATACCCCTTCTATGACAACTAGTGCTGCAACTACTACTGATACTACTGCTACTATTATTACAACTGCTACAACTTCTGCTACTACGACTACTACTGCTGCTACTAGTACTACTCTTGCTATTATTACAACTAAGGTTACAACTTCTACTCCTACTACAACTGCTACTGCTACTACTACTACTAATACAACTGCTACCACTACTACTAATACTATTGCTACTACTACTACTATCACTTACTACAACTACTGCTACTACTACTACTGATACTACCATTTCTATTACTACTGCTACTACTACTCCTACTACAACTACTACTGCTACTACCACTACTATTACTACTGCTACTACTACTACTGCTACCACTACTACTAATACTACTACTACTACTGCTGCTACTACTACTACTACGACAACTACTACTCCTACTACAACCGCTGCGAATACTACTACTACTACTACTTCAGCTACTACTGCTAGTACTACTCTCACTACTACTATGGCAACTACTGCTGCTACTACTTCGACTACTACTCCAGCAACTATTGCAACTGACGCAACTATTGCAATTGCTACTAATAAAACCACGACTACAAATACTACTACTCCAACTAATCCTGATACTAATACTACTACGAATACTGCTGCTACTACTACTAATACTTCTTTTCCTTCTGCTACTGCGACTGCTTCTACGACAACTACTACTACTAGGACAGTTGTTGCAGCTACTACTAGTGCTACTGCTACTACTCCAACTGCTGCTTCCACTACTTCGACTACTACTACTGCTATGCCTGCTACTACAATTAACACTACTATTGCTACTACTACTACTACTTCTCCTACTACTATTACTACTGCTACTACAACTATTACTATGACTTTTGCTACTCCAAGTAATAGTAGTCGTTACTCCAACTACTCCTACTAATAGTTTTGCTACTACTGCTACTACTACTGTTGCTGTTGCTACTACAACAACTACTACTACATCTACTACTATTACTACTATTGCTACTACTGTTACAACAACAACAACAACAACTACTACTACTACTACAAGTACTACTACTATTATTACTACTACCGCTACTACTATGACTACTACTACTACTACGATAGGTACTACTACAATTGCCGCTACTATTACTACTACTACTACTACTACTACTACTACTACTACTACTACTACTACTGCAACTACCACTACGACTATGACTATTGCAACTTCTGCTACTACTGCAGCTACTGATATTACTACCACTACCATTGCTACTACTGTTACCACTACTACTACTACTACTCCTACTACTACTATTATTTTAGAGACTACTACAGCAACTACTGCTATTACAATTGCCACTGCTACTGCTACTACTACTTCTTCTACTACTACTGGTGCTACTACTAATACAACTACTTCTAATTATATTACAACTACAACAGCAACTACTACTACTACTAGTGGTACTATGACTCCAACAGCAACTACTACTACCACAACCCCATCTATGACAACTCCCACAACTGCTACAACTGCAACTATGACTACTACCACTACTACCAATACTACTATTGCTCCTACTACTCCTCTACTACTACTAATGCTACTATGACTACTACTGCCACTAATACTACTACTATTACTACTACTACTGGTCCTACTACTCTAACTACTACTCCTACTACTATTACTACAACTTATACTACTACTGCTACTACTACTATGACTACTACTACTAGTAGTACTAGTACTATTACCATTGCTCCTACTACTACTGCTACTACCACTGCTCCTATTAGTACTACTACTATAACCACAACTCCTAGTAGTACTACTAATACTATTGCTATAATTACTACAACTATTACTACTGCTACTACTACAACAACTACAATTACTACTCCTACACCTTCTCGTACAACTACTACAATTACTTCTACTACTGCTACTACAACAACAACTACTATGATTTCTGTTGCTACTATTGCTGCTGCTACTACTACTACAACAATTGATGCTACTACTGCTATTACTACTCCTACTCCTACTACTGCTGCTACTACAACTCTTACTAGTACTATTACTACTATTACAACTATTACTACTACTCCTCCAACTTCTACTTCTACTACAACTCCTACTACTACTCCAACTACTACTTCTAATCCGACTACTACTCCTACTACTACTACCGCTACTGCAACAACAACTACTACTAGTACTATAGCTACTACTACTACTGCAGTTGCTACTACTACTATTGAAACTACTACTACAACCACTGCTACTACTACTATAACAACTACTACTACAGCCGCAACTACAACTACAACTACTACTGCTACTATTACTACTACAACTACTAATACTACGAACACCACTACAACAACAACAACTACTACTACTACTCCTACTACGACTACTGCAACTGCGACTACTACTACTAGTACAACTACAACTCCTACAGCTACTATTACTACTACTACCACAACCGCTAATACTATTACTATGACTACTACTACTAACACTACTTCTATTATTGCTACGACAACAACAATGACTACAACTGCGCCTGCTACTACTACTACTACTTCTCCTGTACCAATTCATATTACTACTCCTACTCCTATTATTACTTCTACTACTACTACTACTATTATAACAACTACGACTATACTATTGCTGCTGCTCCTCCTACTACTACTACAACAACTATAACTATTACACCTACTACTTCTGCTGCTGCTACTACTGCTACCACTACTACTACTACTACTACTACTACTACTATTACAACTATTACGACTAATGTTGCAACTACTACTACTACTACTACTACTATTACTCCTACTCCTACTCCTACTACTATAACTATTACTACAACAACAACAACTACTACTATTAGACTATTATTAGTACAACTACTATTACTATAACTTCTACTACTACTACTCCTGCTACTTCTACTACTACTACTACTGCTGCTGCTACAACTACTGCCACTAATAGTACTACAACTACCACCACTACTACGACTATTGCTACTGTTGCTACTACTACTGCTGCTACAACTACTTCTACTACTCGACTACAACTACTACTAGTGCCACTATTGTTACTACTATTTCTACTACTTCTACTTCTGCTCCTTCTACTCCTACTACTGCTGCTACTGCTAGTACTGATACTACTAATGCTAATGTCATTACTGCGACTACTTCAACTACTATTACTATTGCTGCAATGGCTGCTAATACCTGTACTACTACTATTACTTCTACTACTGCTACTACTACTTCTACTACTACTATAGCGGCTACCAAAACTACTAGTATTGCTGCTGCTAGTACTCCTACTACTATCGCTACTCTAACTACTACTACTCGTACTACTACTCCTACTCCCACCCCTACTACTATTACTACTGCTACTACTACTACTACTAATACTACTACTACTATTACTAGGACTACTACTACTACTACTATTCCTATTGGTACTACTACTGCTACTACTACTACGGCTACTACTAATGCTTCTACTGCTACTACTACAATGCCTACTTCCACAGCGACTACTACTCTTACTACTACCACTAATGCTACTACTACAACTGCTAGTACTACTTATACTACTGTTATTATTTCTACTGCTACAGCTGCTACCACTTGTACTACTATTGCCACTACTAATACTACTATTACCACTGCTACAACTACTACTACAACTACTACTCCTAGTGCTGTTGCAAGTACTGATGCTACTACTGCTACTGTTACTACTTCAACTACTACTAATACTGCTACAACGGCTGCTAATACTTGTACTACTACTATTACTTCTACTACTACTACTACTACAACTACTGCTACTGCTGCTTCCAAAACTGCTACTACTTCTGCTTCTGCTACTCCTACTACTTCCACTACTCCAACAACTACTATTCATACTACTTCTCCTACTCCCACTCCTACTACTACTACTACCACTCATACTACTTCTCCTACTCCCACTCCTACTACTACTACTACTACTACTACTACTACTACAACAACAATAACAACAACAACTACTACTACTAGTATTACTCGTGCTGCTACTACTACTGCTGCTGCTACTACTATCACTACTGCTGCTCCTACTATATCCCCTACTTCCACTACTACTACTCCTCCTACTACTAGCTAATGCAACTACTACTGCTACTACTAGTACGTATACTGCTACTATTATTTCTGCTGCTACTGCTGCTGCTACTTGTATTGCTATAGCCACTACTAATACTACTACTCCTACACCAACAAATACTCCTATTACTTCTAGTACTACTACTACTACTATTTTAGCTACTATTATTGTTGTTGCTGCTACTACTACAACAACTGCTACCACTACTAGTACCCAAACTTATACAACTCCAACTACCACTCCTACTAGTACTACTACTACTATTACAACTCTTACTACTACTCCTACTCCAACTTCTACTCCAACTTCTACTCCTATAACTACTCCTATTACTACTATAACTACTTGTACTACTATTACTACTACTACTACTACTCCTCCTCCTCTTCCTACTACTACCCCAACTACTACTGCTGCTGCTGCTGCTACAAATACTACTACAACTACTCCAGCTACTACTACTACTGCTACCGCTGCTGCAACAATTACTACTATTATAACTACTAGTACTACTACTACTGCTGCCGCTGCTGCAACAATTACTGCTATTATAACTACTAGTACCACTACTACTATGCCTACTACGACTACTATTGTTACTAATACTACTACTACTACTATGAGTACTACTACGACTACTACTACAACTATGATTACTATTACTACAACTACTACTATTACTACTACTACTACTACTGCTGCTACCAATACTATTGCGACTACTACTACTCTTTTTTCTTCTTCTACAAACAAAATAGCAACAACAACAACTACTACTACTACTCCTATTACAACTACTACCACTTCCTCTTCAACTACTACTTCAAATATTACTACTACTATTACTTCTACTACTCCTACTACTTGTACTACTTCTAGTACTACTACTACTTTGACTCCTACTCCTACTCCTAATACTACTACAAATACTACTACTACAACCGCTGCAAATACTACTACTGCTACTACGGCTATGACTACTATTGTGGCTGCTATAGCAGCCATTACTACTACTACAACTACAACTGCCACTACTACTACTACTGTTACTAATACTAGTACTGCTACTACTACTATTTCTACTGCTACTACTACAATGACTACTACTACAACTACTGCTACAACTACCATTACTATTGCTACTATTACTACACCTACTACCACTACTACTACTACTACTACTACTACGACAACTACCACTACTGTTGTTGCAACTACTACTCCTACTGCTACTGTTACTACTACTACAACTTCTAACACTATTACCACTACTACTACTAATATTGCTTCTAGTACTACTTCTAGTCCAACTACTACTACTACTCCGCCTCCCCCTACAACTACTACAACTACTACAACTATTAATTCTAATAATGCTACTATTACTCCTATTGCTACTACTACTCCTTTTCAAGCAACTATAAAAACCACTACTCCAACTTCTACAATTACTACTAGAACTACTACTATCACTACTACTACTACTACTACTAGTACTACTACTACTTCAGCTTCTACTACTACTACTACTACTGCTATTAGTACTATTACTGCAACTACAACAACTATCAATACTGCTATTGCTGCTGCTAGCACTACCATGACTACTACTGTTGTTGTTGTTGTTGCTGCTACTAGCACTCCTGCTGCTACTACTACCCCTACTGCCACTACTACTACTACTTTTACAACTATTATTACTTCTACAACTAATAATACTACTACTACCACTACAACATCTACTACTACAACTACTATGACTACTTCTGCTACAACTCCTACTACTACGTCTGCTACAACTACGACTACTACCACTTCTACAACCACTACTATTGCTGTTGCTGCTACTACTCCTACTACTTCTACCATAACTATTACTCCTAACACTCCTACTACTTCTCTACCAATGCTTCGACTACTACTACAACAACTACTGCAACTACTGCAACTACTACTACTGCTGCTGCTGCTGCTGCTGCTACTGCTACTCTTCCTACTACACCTACTGCTACTACTACTACTACTCCAACTACTGCTACACCGACTGTTACCCCTACTACTACTCCTGCTTCTTCTATTGCTCCTACTACTACTACTACTACTACTACTACTACTACTCATATTGCGACTGCTTCTATTGTAGTTGCTACTAATAATGCTACTAATACTACTACTATGACTGCTAATACTTTTTCCACAATAACAAAAACAACTACTATTACTACAAGCACTCCTCCTGCTACTGTAGGTATTCCAACTACTGCTACTACTACAACTTCTATTACAACTATGACTACTCCTTCTAATGCTGCTACTCCTACCACTACAACTACTACTACCAACTACAACTACTACACCTACTACTAGAGCTACTAAAACTACTGCTAGTACTACTACTATTGTTTCCACTCCTACTTATATTATTACTACATCTACTACTACTACTACAGCTACTACTATAATTATTACAACTACTACTTTCGCTACTACTCCTATTCTACCATCACTCTTGCTGCTGCTACTACGAGAATAATAGCTACTACTACTACTACTTGTACTCCTACTACTACTACTACTACTACCACCACCACTACCACTTCTTCTACAACCACTACAACTATGACTACTTCTACTACTAGTACTACTATGACTACTACTACAACACCCACAAGTACTTCTACTTCTACTACTACTGCTACTACAACTACTGCTACTACTATGACTATTACTACTCTTACTAATACTACTCCTACTACTCCTAACAATCCTACTACTTCTATTACTACTACTACTTCTACCACTCCTTCTACTACTACTACTACTACTACTACTACTACTAGTTCTACAACTACTACAGGTAATATTACTACTGCTACAACAACTACTATTACAACCACTAATACTCCTACTAATGCAGCTACTAAATCTACTACTACTACTAATGCTACTACAACAACTATGATGCCTAGCAGCTACTACTATAATTATTACAACTACTACATTGACTACTACTCCAACTCTACCACCACTCTTGCTACCACTACTACCACTACTACGAGAACAACAGCTACTACTATTACTACTTGTACTCCTACTGCTGCTACTGCTGCTAATCCTACCACTACTACTACTACAACTACTACTACCACCACTTCTTCTACAACTACTACAACTACGACTACTTCTACTACTAGTACTACTACGACTACTACTACAACACACACAACTACTTCTACTACTACTAATACTACTGCTGCTACTACAACAACTACTACTAATATGGCTACTACTACTCTTACTAATACTACTCCTACTACTCCTAACAATCCTACTACTTCTACCACTCCTTCTACTACTACTACTACTTCTACTACTACTACAGGTAATATTACTACGGCTACAACAACTACTATTACAACCACTAATACTCCTACTAATGCAGCTACTAAATCTACTACTACTAATGCTACTACAACAACTATGACACCTACTACTACTGCTATTACTACTGCTGCGGCTACTACTAATACTACTAATGCTACAACTATTACTACGACTACTCCTCCTCCTACTCCTACTACTACCACTCCTATTAGTACTACTACTACTATTTCTACTCCTCCTTCTACTACTCTGATTACTACTACTTGTACAGCAACAACTACAACTACTACTGCTGTTGTTGTTGCTACTACTACTACTACTACTCTTGCTGCTACTACCATTAATCCTACAACTACTACTACTTCTGCTACTACTACCACTTCTTATACTACTACTATTACTATTACTACTGCAATAACTTTTGCTACAACTACTACTGCTACCACTACTGCAACTAGTGCAACTGATGCTACTACTACTATAACTACTTCTACTACTTCTACTACAACTACTGTGACAACTGCTACTTCTACAACTGTTAGGACTACTACTGCTACTACTACTACTAAACCAATTGTTGCTGCTACTACTAGTAACACTACAACTAGTTCTACT
>RXID01008369.1:0-16411 GCA_005019695.1 Trichopus zeylanicus subsp. travancoricus
AGTGGTAGAAGTAGTAGTAGTAGTAGTAGTAGTAGCAGCAGCAGCAGTTGTAATCATAGTCGTAGAAGCAGCAAGTGTAGCTGTAGTTGTCGAAGTAGCAATCGAAATAGTAGCAGTAGTAGCAGTAATAATAGAAGTAGTTGGAGTAGAAGGATACGTAGTAGTAGTTGCAGTTGTAGTAGTTGTAGCAATTGTGGTAATAGCAGCAAGGGTAGCAAAAGTAGTACTAGTGATAGTAGTTGTAGAAGTACTAGTAGTAGTAGGAGGAGGAGCATTAGTAGTTGTATTAGTAGTATTAGTAGTAGCAGCCGTAGTATTAGTAGTAGTAGTAGCAGTTGTGATAGTAGTTGTTGTAGTAGTAGTAGCAGTAGTAGTAACAGTAGTAGGAGTAGCAATTGAGTAGCAGTAGAAGTATCGGGAGTTGAAATTGAAGTAGTAATAGTAGTAATATTGGTAGCAGTAATTAGAGTATAAATAGTAGTAGCGATTGGTGTAGTAGTAGAAACAGAAGTAGAAGAAGTAATAGTAGTTGTGGTAGGAGTATTAGGAGCGTTAGTATTAGAAGTATCAGGAGTAACAGAAGTAGTAGTTGTTGTAGAAATAGTGTTAGTAGTAATAGTAATAGTACTAGTTGTGGTAGTAGCATTAGTAATAATAGTAGGCGAAGTAGTAGTGTTGTAGTAGTAGTAGTAGTAGTAGTAGTAGCAGTAGTTGTCATTATTGTTGTTGTTGTAGTGATAGAAATGGAAGTAGGATTAGGAGTAGTTGTAGCAGTAATAAGAGTTGGGAGTAGTAGTTATTGTAGCTAGAGTACGAGTAGTAAGAGTTATAGTAGTAATAGTAGTAGTATTAGGAGTAGGAGTTGGAGTAGTAGAGTAGCAGTAGTAGTAATAGTAGTAGTAGTAGTTGTTGTTGTTGTTGTAGTAATAGGAGGAGGAATAGTAGTAGTAGTAGTAGTAGTAGTAGTAGTAATAGTAGCAGTAGTAGTAGTAGTAGAGTAGGTGTAATAGTAGATAGGAGTAGGTGTAGTAGAGTACTAGTCGAAGTAGTAAGAGTAAGAGTATTAGTAGTAGTAGTTGTAGTACTAGCAGTAGTCATAGTAGCAATAGTAGAAGTAGCAGCAGCAGCAGTTGTTCTTGTTGTAGTAGTCGCAGTTGTTGCAATAGTAGTAGTATTAGTAGTAGCAACAGCAACAACAGTAGTAGTGGTAGCTATAGCAATTGCGACTACAGTAGTATTTGTAGTAGTAGTAGGAGTAGGAGTAGAAGTAGAGAAGTAGTAGTAGTAGTAATAGTAGTAGTAGTAGTAGTAGGAGGAGGAGGAGGAGTAGGAGTAGTAGGAGGAGGAGTAGTAGTAGGGAAGTAGTAGAAGTAGTAATAGTAGTAGTAGTAGTTGTTGTTGTTGTAGTAGCAGTAGTTGCAGTGGTAGTAATAGTAGTAGTAGCAGCAGTCGCAGGAGTAGCAGCAGCAACAGTAGTAGTAGTAGTAGTAGCAGTAATAGTAGTTATTGGAGTCGGCGTAGTAATAGTAGCAATAATAGTTGTAGTTGTAGTAGCAGTTGTAGTAGTAGTAGCAGGAGTAGCAACAGTAGCAACAGCAGAGTAGCAGTAGTAGTAGCAGCAGTAGCAACAGTAGCAACAACAGAGTAGCAGTAGTAGTAGCAGCAATAGTGGTAGTTGTAGTTGGAGCAGCAGTAAAAGTAATTGTCATAGTAGTAGTAGTAATAGTAGTAGTAGTAGTAGCAGCAGTGGTAGTTATAGCAGTAGTAGCAGCAGCAGAAGTAGAAGTTGAGTTCCGGTAGTAATAGCAGGATTAGTAGCCATTGCAGTAGTCTTTGAACTAGTAGTAGAAGCAGTAGTATACATAGTAGTAGCTGCAACAGTAGTATTAGTAGGAGAAACAGAGTAATAACAGATGCAGTTGTAGTTGTGATAGTAGTAGTAGTACTAGTAGCAGTTGTAGTAGCACTTGAAGTTGTATTAGTAGCATAAGTGGTGGTAGCAGAAGTAGTAGTAGTATTAGCAGCAGTAGTAGTAGTAGTAGCAAAATGGTAGTAGCTGAAGTAGTAGTAGTAGTAGTAGTAGTAGCAAAATGGTAGTAGCTGAAGTAGTAGTAGTAGCAGTAGTAGTAGTAGCAGCAAAATGGTAGTAGCTGAAGTAGTAATAGTAACAACAACAGTAGTAGTAGTTGGAGTAGTAGTAGTAGTAGCAGTAGCAACAGCAACAGTAGTAGTCATGGCTGCAGTAGTTGTTGTTGTAGTAGTAGTAGTAGTAGTAGAAGTAGTAGTAGTAGAAAAAGTAGTAGTAGGAGTAGTACTAATAGTAGCAATAGTAGTTGTAGCGACAAACATAGTAGTAGTAGCACTAGCAACAATAATTGTAGTATAGTGGCAGTAGTAGTTGTTGTTATAGTGGCAGTGGTAGCAGAAGTAGTAGTAATAGTAGTATTTGTTGTAGCAGTAGCAGTAGCAGCAGTAGTTACAAGAGTTGTAGTTGTTGGAAAAGTAGTAGAAGTAGTAATACTAGTTGTAGTAGCATGTGAACTTGTTGTAGTCTTAGTAGTAGTAATAGGAGGAGTAGTAGTATAAGTTGGAGCAGTCGTAGCAGTAGTAGTAGTGGTTGTCACTGTAGTAGTAGTAGTTGTGGTCATAGTAGAAGCAAAAGCAGTAGTAGCAATTATAGATGTAGCAGTAGTACAATAGCAGTAGTAGTAGTAGAGTAGTAGGTGCGGTAGTTGTGGTAGCTGTTGTAGTAGCAATAGGAGATTCAGTAATAGCAGCAATAGCATCAGTTGCGATAGTAGGAGCTTTAGTCGCTACAGTAACGGTAATAGTAGTACGTATAAAAGTAGCAATATTAGTAAGAGTAGTAGCAGTAGCAAAAATAGCAGCAGCAGCAGTAGTAGTAGTCGCGTTAGTAGCAATAGTAGCAGCAACATTAGTAGTAGTCGTAGTAGCAGCAATAGTATTAGAAGTAATAGTAGTGGAAGTAGCTGCAACAGTAGTAGTAGTAGTAGTGGCAACAGCAGCAGCAGCAGTAGTAGTTGTATTAATACTAGTAGTAGTAGTTGTTGTTGTTGTTGGAGCAGCAATAGTAGTAGTAATTATAGTAGCAGCAGCAATAGTAAGAGCAGTAGTAGCAAAAATAATGGTTGTCATAGTAGTAGTAGTAGTAGTAGTATTAGTAGTAGTAGTGGTGGTGTTGGTAGTAGTAGTAGTAGTAGCGCTAGCTGCAGTGGTTGTAGTAGTATTAGCAACAGTAGCATCAACAGTAGTAGTAGTAGTAGTAGCAGTAGCAGCAGTAGTAGTAGCAGAAGTAGAAATGGTATCAGTAGTAGAAGCAGCAACAGTAGTTGTAGCAGTAGAAGCAATAGTAGTAGCAATAGTAGAAGTATCAGTAGTAGTAATAGTATTAGTAGTAACAGCATTAGTTGTAGAAGTAGTAGTAGTAGCAGTAGTAGTTGTTGTAGCAGTAATATTAGAAGCAATAGTAGTAACAATAGTGGTGGTATTAGTAGTAGTAAAAGCATAAATAGCAGTTTTAGTAGCAGTAGTTGCCGCAGTAACAGTAGCAGCAGCAGTTGCTGTTGTAGTTGCTGCAGCCGTAGGAGCAGTAGTATTTGTAGAAGAGATACACGTTGCATTAGCAGGAGTAGCAGTTGTATTAGTTCGAGTAGTGGTAGTAGTAGACATAAAAGCGAAAGTAGTAGTAGTAGTAGTAATAGTAATAGCAGTAGTAGTAATAGTGCTAGTAGTAGTAGTAGTAGTAATAGCCTCAGTAGTAGTAGTACGTGTAGCAGTAGTAACAGTAGTAGTAGTAGTAGTAGTAGTAGTAGCCTTAGTAGTAGTAGTAGTTGTAGTAGTAGAAGTAGTAGTAGTAGCCTTAGTAGTAGCAGCAGTAGTAGTAGTAGTATTAGTAGTAACAATAATAGTAGTATTTGTACAAGAAGCAGTAGAAACAGTAGAAGTAGTAGTAGTAAAAGTAGAAGTAGCAGAAGTAGTAATAGTACTAGCTTTTGTTGCAGAAGTAGTGGTAGTAGTAGTAGTCATAGTATTAGTAGTAGGAATAATATTACAAGTTGTAGTAGTAGTAGTAGTAGTAGTAGTAGCATTAGTACTAATAATAGTAGAAGTTGTCATAGAGGTCGTAATTATAGTTATAGGAGTAGAATTAGTAGTAGTAGAAGAAGTTGTAGTCGTACACGTAGTAGTAGTAGTAGCACAAATAGCAGTACTAGCAGTAGGAGCAGCAGCAGTAGTAGTAGTAGTAGTAGTAATAGCAGTAGCACTGGTGATAGTAGTACCCATTGTGTAATAGTAGGAGTTATAGAAGTTGTAGTAGAAGCAGTAGTAGTAGTAGCGGTGGTAGTACTAGTAGCTGTAGTAGTTATAGTAATAGTAGTTGAAGTAGTAGCAAAAGCATTTCTTATTGTCGAAGTATAACTATTAGTATGATTAGTAGTAAGTGCAGCAGCAGTTGTGGCAATGGTAGAAGTAGTAGCAGTAGTATTTGTAGTAGAAGAAGTAGTAGTAGTTGTAGCAGTAGTCGTAATAGCTGTGGTTGTAGGAGAAGTTGTGGTAGTAGTAGTACTAGTACTAATAGTAGTAGGGGAAATAGTGGCAGTAGTAATAGTAGTAGTAGGAGTAGTAGTAACAGTGGTAGTGGTAGTAATAGTAGTTGTAGTAGCAGTAGTAGTAGTATTACTAAAAGTAATAGGTGTATTAGTAGTAGCTATAGTAGTAGAAGTAGTAATAGTAGTGGTAGTAGTAGTAGTAGTTGCTATCATAGTTCTAGTTGTTACAGTAGTAGTAGTAGCAGTAGCAGTGGTAGTAGTTATCATAGTAGTAGCAGCTAGAGTCATAGTGGTAGTAGTGGTAGTAGGAGTAATAAGCTGTAGTAGTAGTAGTGCTCGTAGTAGTAGGAGTAGTAGTAGTTATTGTTGTAGTAGTAGCAGGAGAAGTAGTATTGGTATCAGTAGTAGTAGTGGTAGTTGTATTAGCAATAGTAGTAGTAGAAGTAGCAATAGTAGCAGTAGTAGCAGTAGTGGCAGCAGCAGTAGTACTTATAGTAGTAGTACTAGCAGTTGTCGTAGTGGTACTAGTAGCAGTAGTAGGAGGAGGAGCTATAGTTGTAGTACTCGTAGTAGTAGTAGTTGCAGCAGCAGCAGCAGTAGTTAAAATAGTAGTAGTAGTAGTAGTAGTAGTAGTAGTAGTAGTAGTAGTAGTAGTAGTAGCTGTATATTAGTAATTAGTATTAGTAGTAGTAGCAGCAGTAGTAGAAGTAGTAGTAGTAGTTGTTGTAGTAGAAGAAGTAGTAGAAGTAGTAGTAGTACGAGTAGTAATAGAAGTAGTAGGAGTAGTAGTAGGAGTAGCAGTAGAAGTAGTAGTAGTAGGAATAGTAATAGAAGTAGGAGCAGTAGTAATAATAGCAGTAGAAGCAATAGCAGTAGTAGCGGTTTTAATAGTAGTTCTCATAGGAGTTGGAGAACAATTAGCAGTAGCAGTTGTGGAAATAGTAGCAGTAAGTAGCAGTAGTAGTAGTAGAAGTAGCAGAAGTAGTAGTTACAGTAGTAGTACTAGTAGTTGCTGTATTGGTACTAGTAGCAGTAGCAAGAGGAGTGGTAGTTGTAGTAGTAGTTGCAGCAGCAGCAATAACAACAATAGTAGTTAAAGTAGTAGTAGTAGTATTAGTAGTAGTAGTAGTTGTTGTTGTTGTTGTCGTCGTCATAGCTGTAGTAGTAGTAATAGTATCAGTTGTGGTAGTAGCAGCAGTAGAAGTAGTAGTGGTAGTTGTTGTAATAGAAGAAATAGTAGAAGTTGTAGCAGTAGGAGTAGTAATAGAAGCAGGAGTAATAGTAGGAGTAGAAGTAGAAGTAGTAGTAGTAGGAGTAGAAATAGAAGCAGCAATAGCAGTAGTAGTAGCGAAAGTAGCAGTAGTGGTAGTAATAGTAGTTCTCATAGGAGTTGGAGAAGAAGTAGCAGCCGAAGTTGTAGAAATAGTAGCAGAAAGTAGAGGTAGTAGTAGTAGTAGCAGTAGTTGTAGTAGTAGTAGTTGTAGTAACATTAGTATTATTAATAATAATATTTGTTGGAGTAGTGCAAATAGTAACAGTAATAGTAGTATTTGTAGTAGTAGTAGTAATAGTAGATGTAGTAGTCATAATTGTAGCATTAGGAGTAGAAGTAGTAGTAGTAGTAGTATTAGTAGTAATAGTAGTAGTCATTGTAGTAGTAGTAGCAGTAGTAGTAGTAGTAGAAGCAGTAGTAGTAGTAGAAGCAGTAATAGTAGTAGTAGCAGCAGCATCGGTTGTTGTAGTAGCAGCAGTAGTAGCAATAGTACTAGAAGTAGTAGTAGAAGTAGTTGTTGTTGTTGTCGCAGAAGTAGTAGTACTAATACTCATAGTAATAGCAGTAGTAGTCGTTGGAGTATTAGTAGTGGTAATAGTAGCAGTAGTTACAGAACGTCAGCAATTGTTGTCGTTATAAGAGCATAAGTAGTAGTAGTAGTAGCTGTAGCAGTAGCAGTAGTCGCAACAATTGTAGTTGTAGGAGCACTAGTAGCAGCAGCAATAATAGTAGAAGTGTTAGTGTTGTAGTAGTAGTAGTAGTCGCTGTAGTAGTAGTAGTAGCAGCAGTAATGGTAGTAGTAGCAGTAGCTGTAGTAGGAGTTGAAAGAGTAGTAGAAATAGTAGCCGCAATAGCAAAAGTAGTAGTGGTTGCAGTAGAAATAGTAGTGGCAATAGTGGTACTAGTAGTAGTAGTAGCGATAACAGTAGTAGTAGTTGTTATAGCAGCAAAATCGGTAGTAGTAGTTGTAGTAGTATTTGTGGTAGTAGTTGTAGTAGTAATAGTTATAGTAGTAGCAGTAGCCGTAGTGGTAGTAGTAGTTGTAGTCGCCGTAGTTGTAGTGGTAGTAATAATAATAGTAGTAGTTGTTGTTGTAGCAGTACTAATAGCAGAAGTAGTTGTAGCAGTAGCAAGAGCGTTAGTAGTAGCAGTAGTATTAGTAGTAGTTGTTGTTGTTGTATTAGTAGTTGCAGTAGTAATTGCAGTGCGAGTAGTTGTAGTAGTTGTAGTAGTAGAAACAGTAGTAACAGTATTTGTAGTTGTACAGTTGTATCAGCAGCAGCAGTAACAGTAGTATGAGTAGAAGTTGTAGCAGTTAAAGTAGCAGTAACAGTTGTAGTAGTTTTTTTACTAGTAGTAGTAGTAGCAGTTGTAACTAAAGTAGTAGTTATAGAAGTAGTAGGTGTAATAGTATAAGATGTAGCTATAGTTGCAACAGTAGTAGCAGTAGTTGTAGTAGCATTAGTTGTAATAGTATTGGCAGCAGCAGCAGTAGTAGTAGCAGCAGCAGCAATAGTACTAGAAGTAGTAGGAGAAGTAGTGGCAGTAGTTATAGTCATTGTAGGAGTAGTAGTAGCAGTAGCAGTAGCAGTAGTAGTAGCAGTAGTAGTAGTTACAGTAGTAGTACTAGTAGTTGCCGTAGTGGTATTAGTAGCAGTAGTAAGAGGTGTAGTGGTAGTTGTAGTAGTTGTAGTAGTAGTAGTTGTAGCAGTAGCAGTATCAGTAGTAGTAGTTAAAGTAGTTGTAGTAGTAGTATTAGTAGTAGTGGTAGTAGTAGGAGTAGTAGGAGTAGTAGTAGTTGTAGTAGTTGTAGTAGTAGTAATAGTATCAATAGTTGTAGTAGCAGCAGTAGGAGTAGTAGTTGTTGTTGTTGTAGTAGAAGAAGTAGTAGAAGTAGTAGCAGTAGCAGTAGTAATAGAAGTAGTAGGAGTAGTAGTAGGAGTAGCAGTAGGAGTAGTAGGAGTCAGAGTAGTAATACAAGTTGCAGCAACAATAGTAGTAGCAGTAGCAGCGATAATAGTTGTAGTGGTAGTAATAGTAGTTCGCATAGGAGTTGTAGAAGAAGTAGCATTAGAAGTTATAGAAATAGTAGCAGTAGGTAGTAGTAGTAGGAGGAGGAGGAGTAGTAGTAGTAGTGGTAGTAACATTAGTATTAGTAACAATAGTATTTGTTGGTGTAATAAAAAATAGTAGTAGTAACCATAGTATTAGGAGTAGTAGTAGTAATAGTAGCTGTGGTGCTCAGAATTGTAGTATTAGGAGTAGAAGTAGTAGTAGTAGTAGTAGTATTAGTAGTAGTTGTAGTACTTGTAGTAGTAGCAGTAGTTGTTGTTGTAGTAGTAGTAGTAGTAGTAGTAGTAGTAGTAGTAGTAGTAGTAGTAGTAGTAGCATCAGTTGTTGTAGTAGCAACAGTAGTAGCTGTAGTACTAGAAGTAGTTGTAGAAGTAGTTGTTATTGTTGTCGCAGAAGTAGTAGTACTGATACTCATAGTAATAGCAGTAGTGGTCATTGTAGTAGTAGTAGTAGTAGTAGTAGTAGTAGTAGTTACAAGAGCCGCAGTAGTAGCTATAGTTATAAGAGCATCAATAGTAGTAGTAGCTGTAGCAGTAGCAGTAGTCACAATAATTGTAGTTGTAGGAGCACAAGTAATAGCATCAACAACAACAGAAGTATTAATGTTGTAGTAGTAGTAGAAGTCGCTGTAGAAATAGTAGTAGTATCAGTAATGGTAGCAGTAGCAGTAGTTGTAGTAGTAGTTGAAGGAATAGTAGAAACAGTACCCTAGTAGTAGAAGTAGTACTAGTTGCAGTAGTAGTAGTAGTAGCAATAGTACTACTAGTAGTAGTACTAGACATAACAGTAGTTGTTGTTGTTCTAGCAGAAAAATCGGTAGTAGCAGTTGTAGTAGTAGTTATGGTGGTAGTTATAGTAGTAATAGTTGTAGTTGTAGCAATAGCAGTAGTAGTAGCAGTAGTTGTAGTTGTTGTAGTAGTAGTGGTAGTGGTAATAATAGTTGTAGAAGTAGAAGTAGCAGTACTATTAGCTGAAGTAGTAGTAGTCAGAAAAGAGTAGTAGTAGCAGTAGCAAGAGCGGTAGTAGTAGCAACAGTAGTAGTTGTATTAGTAGTAGTTGTTGTTGTTGTATTATTAGTTGCAGTAGTAATAGCCGTACTGGTAGTTATAGTAGTTGCAATAGTAGAAACAGTTGTAATAGTAGTTGTAGTAGTAGCAGTTGTAGCAGTAGCAGTAGCAACAGTAGTGTGAGTGGAAGTTGTAGCAGTTAAAGTAGTAGTGATAGTAGTAGTAGTTTTTGTAGTAGTAGTAGGAGCAGCAGCAGAAGTAGCTGTCGTAGTAGTAGCAGCAGCAGTAGTAACTGTAGTAACTGAAGTAGTAGTGGCAGAAGGAGTAGGTGTAGTAGTAGTAGATGTAGCTATAGTTGCAACAGTAGTAGCCGTAGTTGCAGTAGCATTAGTTGTAGTTGTATTGGGAGTAGCAGCAGCAGTAGTAGCCGTGGTAATAGTAGTAGTAGTAGTAATAGAAGTAGTAGGGGAAGTAGTGGCAGTAGTTATAGTCATAGTCAAACTAGTAGTAGTAGTAGTAGAAGTAGTAGTAGTAGCAGTAGCAGTAGTAGTAGTAGTAGCAACTGTAGTACCAGTAGTGGTAATAGTAGTAGTAGTAGTAGAAGCAATAGTGGCAGTAGTAGCAGTAGTAGTAGTAGCAGTAGCAGTATGAGTGGTATTGTAATAGTAGCAGTTGCAGTAGTAGTAGTAGTTGTTGTAGTAGTAGTTGCAATAGGAGTAGTAGTCGCTGTAGTACTGGTATTAGTAATCATAGTAGTTGTAGGAGTAGTTGTAGTAGTAGTCGTATTAGTAGTATTGGTAGTAGTAGTGGTTGTAGTAGTAGTGCTAACAGTTGTTGTAGTGGCAGTAGTAGCAGTAGTAGTTGTTGTAATACTAATAGTAGTGGTAGTAGCAGGAGTATTAGTGGTAGTTGCTGTTGTAGTTCTGCTAGCCGCAGCATCAGTAGTTGTTGTAGTAGCAGTAGTAGTAGTTAAGGTAGTAGTAGTAGTACTGGTGGGAGTAGTAGTAGTTGTTGTTGTAGCAGTAGCAATAGTTGCAGTAGTATTAGTAGTAGCAATTGAAGTAGTAGTAGTAGTAGTAGTAGTAGTAGTAGTAGTAGTACTACTACTACTACTACTACTAGTAGTAGTAGTAGTAGAGGTAGTACTACGAGTAGTAGTAGCAGTAGGAGTTGGAGTAGGTGTTGTTGTATGACTAGTAGTAGGGGTACTAGTAATATTAGTAGGAGTTGTAGTAGGAGTATTACTAGGAGTTGTAATTGTTGGAGTAGTGGTGGTAGTAGTAGTAGTAGTTGTTGTTGTAGTAATTAGTTGTCCTTTTTGTATGGTAGTAGTAATTGTTGTTGTACTAGTGATAGTAGTGGTAGTAATTGGAGTAGTGGCATTAGTAGTAGAAATAGAAGTAGTTGTAGTAGTAGTTGTCATTGTAGTAGCTGCTGTTGTTGTAGTAGCAGTAGTAGTAGTAGTAACTATAGTTGTAGGTGTAGTAGTAGGAGTAGTAGCTGAAGTAGTAGTAGGAGCAACAGCAGCAATAGTAGTAGTATTAGCAGTTGTAGTAGCGGCAGTAGCAACAGTAGTAGGAATAGTAGTGGTTGTTGTAGTTGTAGTAGTAGGAGAAGTAGTGGCAGTTGTGGTGGGAATATTAGTAGTAGTAGTAGTAGTATTAGCAGCAGCAATTGTAGTATTAAGAGCAGTAGTAGTAGTGGTTAGTAGAAGTAGCAGTTGTTATCAGAGTACAGTAGTTAGTACCAACATTAGTCGTTGTTGTTGTTATGTAGCAGAAGTAGTAGTATTATTAGCAACAACAGTAGTTGTTGTTGTTATAGTAGCAGAAGTAGTAGTAGTAGTAGCAACAGCAGTAGTAGTTGTTGTTATAGTAGCGGAAGTAGTAGTAGTAGTAGCAGCGGCACCAACAACAACTGTAGGAGTAGTAATACTGGTAGTAGTATTAAAAGTAGTAGTAGTAGTCGTAGTTGTTGTTGTTGTTGTTGTAGTTGTAGTAGTAGAAGCAACAATAGCAATAGTTCCACCAGTAGTAGTAGCAGTAGATGTTGTGCTAGGAGATGTAGTAGGAGCAGTAGTTGGAGTAGCAGCAACAACAAAAGTTGTAGTAGCAGTTGTGGTAGTTGTAGTAGTTGTAGTTGAAGTAGCAGTAATAGTAGTTCTTGTAGTGGTAGCAGCAGTAGCAGCAGTTGTAATAGTTGTAGCAGTAGTAGTACTAGTAGTAGCAACAGCAGTAGTAGCAGTTGTCGTAGCAGCATGGACAGTAGTGGTTGTATTAGCCATAGTAGTAGCGATAGTAGTAGCAATAGTAGTAGGAGTAACTGTAGTATTAGTAGTAGTAGTAGTAGTAATAGTAGTAGCAGGAGCAGTAGAAGCTGTAATACCTGTAGTAGTGCAAATAGCAGCAACAGTGGCAGTTGGAGCCACAAGAGCCGTACTATTGGTAGTAGTAGTAGTAGCAGGATCAAAAGTACTAGTAGCATTTGTAGCTCTCGGAATAGCAATAGCAACAGTAGCAAGAGAAAAAGGATCAATAGTAGTACTAGCGGTAGTAGCAGCAACAATAGGAGACATAGTAGTAGTAGCAACAACAACAACAATAGCTGTGGTATTAGTAGTAGTAGTTGCACAAATAGTAGTAGCACTAGTTATTGTTGTTGTGGTGGTAGTTATAGCAGTAGCAGTAGTAATAGTTGTACTAGTAGTAGGAGTAACAGAAGGAGTAATAGTAGTAGCAGTTGTACTAGTAGTAATGTAGTAGTAGTAGTAGTAATAGTTGTAGCAGCAGTAGTAGTAATAATAATAGCTGTAGTAGTAGTAGTAGTAGTAGTAGTACTGTTTGGAGTAGCAGTATTAGTACGAGTAATAGTAGTAGTAGTAGTAGTAGTCGTAGTAGGAGCTGTTGTAGTAATCAGAGTAGTCGTAATAGTAGTAGCAGTAGCAGTTGTAGTAGTAAGAGGAGTCGTAGTTGTTGTAGTAGTAGTAGTTGTTGTTGTTGTTGTTGTGGTCGTGGCAGTAGTAGGAGTAGCAGTAGTAGTAGTAGGAGTTGGAGTAATCATGGTAGTTGCGGTAGTAGTCATAGTAGTAGAAGTAGTAGACAGAGTTTGTGTGTGGGCGGGAGCAGTAGTAGGAGTAATAGTAGTTGTTATTATGGTAGTAATGTAGTAGTAGCCATTGCGGTAGTAGCAGTAGTTGTAGCAGTTGTAGCAGTTGTGGCAGTAGTAACTATAGCAGCAGCAATTGTAATAGTAGTAGTAGTAATAGTACAAGTAGTAATAGTGGTAGTAGTAGTTGAAGTAGTAGTGGTGGTAGTCAATGTTGGAGTACGAGTAGTAGTAGGAATAGTAGTATTGGTGGTAGTAGTTGTAGGAGTAGTAGTAGTAGTGTTAGTATTAGTAGTATTAGTACCATTAGTTGTAGTTATAGTATTAGTTATGGTAGTAGTAGCGGTAGTAGTAGTAGTAGGAGTAGTAGTTGTAGTAATACTAGCTGTGGTTGTAGAAGGTGTTGGAGTAGGAGTTGTAATAGATGTAGTAGTAGTTGTAGTGGGGGCAGTCCTAGTAGCAGGAGTTGTAGTGGCAGTCGGAGTTGAAGTAGGTATCATAGTAGCTGTAGTAGCAGTAATAGGTGTAGTACTCGAAGTAGCAATAATTGGAGTAAGAGTAGGAATAGTAGTAGTAGTAGAAATTGTGGAAGTAGCAGGTATAGTAGCAGATGCAGTAATAGAAGTAATCGTAGTAGTTATTTTCATTGTAGTAGCAGTAGTAGAAATTGTGGAAGGAGTAGTAGTTGTAGGAGTTATACAACTAGTAATGTAGTAGTAGTCATAGTTGCAACAGCAGTAGTAGTAGTAGTAGTATTAGTTGTAGTAGTAGTAGTTGTAGTAGTAGTAGCAGTTATTGCAGTAGTAGTGGTAGTAGGATTGTTTGGGCTAGTAGTATTAGTACTAGTTATATTAGTAGTAGTAGGAGCAGTAGTTGCAATAAGAGTAGTCATAGTAGGAGCAGCAGCAGCAACAATAGTAGTAGTAGTAGTAGCCATGTTAGTAGTAGTTGGAGTTGGGAGTCATAGTTGTAGAAGTCGTAGGAGTGCCGGGAGTAGTAAAAGTTGTAGTAGTTGTAGTGGTAGAAGTAGTAGGAGCGTTAGTCTTAGTAGCATACTAGTAGTAGTATTAGTAGTGTTACTATTAGTAGTAGTAGTTTCATTAGTTGTAGTAGTAATAGTAGCAATTGTACTAGTAGTAGAAGTAGTAGTAGCAGTAGTACTAGTACTAGAAATAGTAATAGTAGTAGTAGTAGTAGTAGTAGTAGTAGCAGCAGCAGCAAGACTAGTAGTAGTAGTAGTAGTAGTAGTAGTAGTAGTTGAAGTTGTAGCAGTAGTAGTAGTAGTAGTAGTAGTAGTAGTAGTAGTAGTAGCAGTAGTATTTTTGGAAGTAGTAATAGTAGTAGCTGCAATAGTAGCAGTAGTAGTAATAGTAGAAGTAGGAGTAGCAAGTAGAAATAGTAGTAGTTGTTGTTGTTATTGTAGTAGGAGTGTTTGGAGTAGTTTTATTCATACGAGTAGTAGTAGCAATAGTGCCAGTTGGAGTAGCAGTAGTAGTGGGAGTAGTAGTAATAGTAGTAGTAGTAGTCGTAGTAGTTGTTGTAATAATAGTAGTAGTAGTAGTAGTAGTAGTAGTCGTAGTAGTTGTTGTAATAATAGTAGTAGTAGTAGTAGTAGTCGTAGTAGTTGTAGTAGGAGTGTAGTAGAAGTAGTAGTAATGGGAGTAGTAGTAGTTGAAGTTGTAGGAGAGCTAGGAGTAGTAGTAGTTGTTGTTGTAGTAGTAGTAGTAGTATTAGGTGTAGTACTATTTGTAGTAGTAGCAGTAGTGGTAGTAGTAGTTAGAGTGTTAGGAGTAGTCATAGTTGTTGTTGTAGTAGTAGTTGGTGTAGTACTATTTGTAGTAGTAGCAGTAGTAGTATAGTAGTAGTAGCTTAGTAAGGGTTGTAGTGTTTGTTCTTATTGTTGTAGTTGTAGTGGTAGTAACAGTAGTAATAGCAGGAGTAGGAGTTTGAGTAGGAGAAGCACTAGGGTTTGTAGTTGTTGTAGTAATAGCAATAGTAGGAGTACGAGTAGTAGTAAAAGCAGGAGGAGGCATTTGAGTAGGATTTGCAGCATGGTTTGTAGTGGTAGTAGTAGTAGCTGTAGGAAGAGTTCTGGTAGTACTAGTAGTAGTGGTAGTAGTGGTTGTAGTGGAACTACTAGTAATAGTAGTAGTTGCCGTTGTAGTAGTAGCAGTAATAGTAGTAGTAGAAGTAGCAGTTGCAGATGTACCAGCAGCAGCGGCATAGTCGTAGCACTAGTTGTAGCAGCCGTAGTTGCAGTAGTAGTAGCAGTAGTTCTAGTAGTGGTTAAGTAGGAGTAGTAGTAGGAGTTGGAGTTGGAGTAGGAGTTATAGTAGTTGTAGTAGTTTTATTACTACTAGTAGGAGTAGTAGTGGTAGCTGTTTTTGGAGTATGAATAGAAGTAGTTGTAGTAGTAGCAGGAGCAGTAGCCATAGCAATAGTAGTAGTAGTAGTAGTCGGAGTTGTACTAGGTGTAGTAGTGGTAGTTGTAGTGGATGGAAAAGTGGTGGCAGTATTAGTAGTAGTTGTTGTAGTAGTAAGGATTTTAGGAGGAGTAGGAATAGTAGTAGTCGTAGTAGTAGTAGGAGGAGTATTAGTAGTAGCAGTAGTAGGAGTAGGAGTTGCAATAGTAGTAGATGTAATAGTAGTAGTAGTAGTAGTAGTAATAGTAGTAATAGTAGTCGTAGTAGTAGTAGTAGTACTAGTGGTAGTAGTAGTAATAGTAGTAGTAGTAATAGTAGTAGTTGTTGTTGTAGTTATAGTAGTAGGAGCAGGAGTAGCAGTAGTAGTTGTAATATTAGTAGTAGTTACAGTAGTAGAAGTAGTTGTTGTTGTTGTTGTTATTGATGTTCTAGTTATAGTAGCAGGAGCTGTAGTAGGAGTTGTAGTTGGTGGAGCAGTGGTAGCAGTAGGAGTTGGAGTAGGAGTAACAGTGGGAGTTGTAGTTGTTGGAATTGTGGTAACAGCAGTACTAGTAGGTGTAGTAGTTGTAGGAGTTGGAGTAGGCATTGGAATAAGAGTAGGGGTAGTAGTAGTAGCAGTAGGAGTTGTAGGAGTAGGGGTAGCAGTAGTAGTAGGAGTCGGAATAATAGTAGAGGTAGTAGTAGTAGTAGTAGGACTGTTTGGAGCAATAGTATTATTACGAGTAGTAGTAGCAGTAGTAGTTGTAGTAGGAGTAGTGGTAATTGTAATAGTAGTAGTAGTAGTAGTAGTAGCAGGTAACAGTAGTAGTAGTAGTAGCAATATAGGAGTGTAGTAGTAGTAGTAGTAGTTGGAGTAGTAATATTAGTAGTAGTAGTATGAGTATTAGTAGTAGGAGTAGCAGTAGGAGTTGTAGTATTGTAATATTGGTATTAGTTGTTGTTGTTGTAGTAGTAGTAGTCATAGTAGTACTAGTAACAGTTGGAGTGAGAGTTGGAGTAGGAGTAGTAGTAGGATTTGTAGTAGTGGTGGTAATAGTCGTAGGAGTGCTATTAGTAGCAGTGGTAGGAGTAGTAGAAGTAGTAGGAGTGTTAGTATTAGAAGCTGTAGTAGTAGTAGTGTTGGTATTCGTAGAAGTTGTACCAGTAATAGTTGGAGTAGTAATAGTAGCAATTGTACTACGGGTAGAAGAAGAAGTAGTAGTAGTAGTAGTAGTATTAGTTGTGGTGATAGTTGTAGTGGTGGTAGTGGTAGTTGTGACATTAGCAGTAGTAGTAGTAGCAACAATAGCAGTAGGAGTTAGAGTAGGAGTGGTAGTTTCAGTAGCTGTAGTGGTAGTTGGAGCAATAGTTGTAGTAGTAGGTGTAGGAGTAGGAGTAGTTGTAGGAGGTGAAGTAGGAGTTGGTGTAGGAATAAGAATAGTAGTAGTAGTAGTTGTTGTTGTAGTAGTATTAGCATTAGTAGGAATTGTACTAGTAGTTGTACGAGTAGTAGTAGTAGCAATTATACTTGTAGTAGTAGTAGTGCTAGTTGGAGTGGGGGTAGTAGTAGTTGTAGGAGGGGTAAAAGTGGTAGGAATAGTAGGAGTAGTAGTTGTAGTAGTAGTTGTTGTTGTTGTAGTAGTAGTTGTAGAAGTAGTAATAGTAGTAATAGTAGTAGTATTGGGAGTGTTAGTATTGGTAGTAGTAGTAATAGTGTTAGTATTAGTAGTAGTAGTTCCGGTAGTTATATGAGTGGTAATAGTAGAAGTAGTAGTAGTAGTAGAAGTAGTAGTAGTAGGTGTAGTAGTATTTGTAGCAGTAGCAATATTAGTTGTAGTAGTAGGAGTGTTAGGTGTAGTAGTAGCAGTAGTATAGTAAGAGTAGTAGTGTTTGTTCTTGTTGTTCTAGCAGCAGTAGTAGTAGTAGTAGTAACAGCAGGAGTAGGAGTTCGAGTAGCAGGAGTAGTAGGCTTTGTAGTAG
>RXID01008370.1:0-22143 GCA_005019695.1 Trichopus zeylanicus subsp. travancoricus
ACGAGTGTAGCCACACTTGGGAATTACATCAAGATGTGCCTGATGCTTACGAAAGATGCTCTTGCTGCCAGGCACCCTCCCAAAAGTGCTACCGTATGCACTGCCCAAACTGTAAGCTGACAGTATGTGGCAGATGCAGCTGGTACTACTTCAGCAAAAGAGTTCCAGTGGCCCAGACATCCCTTCCAAGGTATGAGTCCAATGACTTACTACTTGAACAACAAAAATACATTTCTACTTGTGAAAGGGAAAAGCGGCAGCTGCAACAATAGCTCACTCTCGCCCGTGAAGAGAAGGAGGCCCTTCAACAATGCCTTCTTCTTGCCCAAGAGGAAAGCCATCACTGGCAACGTGAGTCTGAAAACTGGAGGCTGAAGCACAAAGAGCTCGAAAATACCACCATGGAGCTTGACCGCATGGTGCTCGAGCGAAGTGAGTTGCAAAAGGAAATCCAAAAGCTCCAATGGGAAAAAGGAGCACTCAAGCAGCAGGAGGATGAGCCAGCGGATACCGACGACCTTAACGTACTTCTCGTCGACACTACTCAGCGGCTCCTCTCAGCTGAAATGAAGGTGACAACACCACCCCGGCGGACGAAGAATATGCTCTACAACATTAAGGGGAAGTTCGATATTCCCCGTATAGTGCCATTTGAAGTCAATGCAATCCTCGACACAGGGGCTACAACTTGCTGCATTGACCAAGGAACGGCTCCTGCCAATGCCCTGGAGGACAACCCCTTCCTCGTGCATTTCAGTGGCAGCAACTCCCGCACTTCGGCCAATAAAAAGCTTAAATTCGGCCGCATGATGATTGGGGAAAACGGCTTTCGGATCCCTTACACATATGCCTTCCCGATGAAGTTGGGGGAGGATATCCAGATGATCCTTGGCTGCAACTTCATCCGCGCCATGCAAGGCGGCGCCCGCATCGAAGGAAATACGGTTACGTTCTACAAAAACGTAACCACAATTCATACTCTCCCATCTGTACCGACTGCAGCAGCTATTGAAGAGCTGGACCTAGATGAGGATGAGTACATTCAGATACAAGAGCTAGTGCAGTATGCAACGGACCAACAGCCCTCACGGAGCTTCACCAGCAGCGTTGGCTCCCTGCTTGAAGAACTCAAATGCCAGGGATACATTGGTGAGGACCCACTGAAATATTGGTCCAAGAACCAGGTGCTCTGCCACCTGGATATCAAAAACCCGGATTTCACTATCGAAGACCGGCCCTTAAGGCATATTACACCACAAGCCAAGGCTACGTATGCAAAGCATGTGAAAGCACGACTAAATCTTGGCCTTATTCGCCCCAGCAGAAGCCGGCATCGCACCACTGCAATCATTGTGAATTCCGGTACAACTGTTGATTCCCGAACGGGCCAGGAGATCAAAGGCAAGGAGCGGATGGTCTTCAACTATCGGCGCCTAAATGATCTCACCAACAAGGATCAGTACAGCCTTCCTGGGATCAACACCATCTTACGGAAGGTAAGCAGAAGCCACATTTACTCAAAATTTGATCTGAAATCAGGTTTTCATCAAGTGGCTATGCATCCTGCCTCCGTGGAATGGACGGCATTCTGGGTACCAGAAGGCCTCTATGAATGGCTCGTAATGCCATTTGGCCTAAAAAATGCACCCGCCGTATTCCAACGGAAGATGGACAGTTGCTTCAAGGGGACAGAAGACTTTATTGCAGTATACATTGATGACATTCTGGTCTTCTCCTCCTCTGAAGCGGAGCATGAACGACATCTGAGGGGCATGCTCCAGATCTGCCAAACCAATGGGCTAATCCTGAGCCCAACAAAGATGAAGATAGCAGTCTCGGAAGTAGAATTCTTGGGGGCAGTACTCGGCAATCAGCGAATCAAGCTGCAGCCCCACATTATCAAGAAGATTGCAAACATCCAGGAACAGGAACTGACCACCATGAAAGGCCTCCGAGCCTGGCTCGGGATCTTGAATTACGCCCGAAGCTATATCCCTAATCTAGGGACTCTACTCGGGCCACTCTATGCAAAGACAAGTCCTACGGGAGAAAGGCGCTGGAACTCCCAAGATTGGGACTTAGTCGCAAAAATCAAGGCCTTGGTGCAAAAGCTGCCGGAGCTCGAATTACCTCCAGAAGCCAGCTATATGATCCTTGAGACCGACGGCTGTATGACGGGATGGGGCGGAATTTGTAAATGGAAGCCCCAAAAGTATGACCCCAAGTCCATGGAGAAGGTATGTGCCTACGCTAGCGGCAGGTTCCATCCAATCAAATCCACCGTTGATGCGGAACTCTATGCCGTCATGAATACGCTGGAAGCACTAAAGATTTACTACCTGGATAAGGCTGACTTGACTATTCGAACAGACTGTCAAGCAATCATAAGCTTCTTCAACAAGTCAGCTAACAACAAGCCTTCCCGCGTACGCTGGCTCGCCTTCACCGACGACATTACTGGCACGGGACTCGCCATCCAATTTGAACACATCAGCGGAGAGGATAACCAGCTGGCGGATACTCTCTCCCGCTTAATTACTTCACTTGTTAGTTCAGGATGGCCTGCACCCGAAACTCTGGAAGGACTCAGCCTCGTAGCAACCCGGTTACAGGAGGCACACCAGACACCCTCTCAGAAGGCAAAGGAGGAACACTTGGCGGAAGCCCAAGCCTTGTGCTACAATATGAATCCCAACTGCAGCTCCTACAGAGCCTTCCAATGTCCCTCGATACCTACGACGCCATCAGGCGGCGGCTTCAACAGCTGGAACGACAAAGTGCCCAGGAAGCACTTACGGCTGTTCGACAGTTCCGGGACCTCCATGCCCTGAAGCTATCCTAAGCCACAAAGCGCGCAGGACGCAAGACCACGGGCAACTTCTGGGCCCAGTGGCATCCTGTTGTAACCCAGATTGATGTCCAGCTTGAAACAGCAGTCAAACTCACAACTGACGCAGCCCAACGACTGCCTGCCGTCATGTTCTGAGCACAGCAGAAAGCCTGCGCAAGAAGAAAGCGGTAGCATTCGGCCCAACAATCCAGCCCAAAGGGTCCAGAGTTGCTTGGACCAGACAGTCCAAAGAATAACCAGCCCGGCCCAGTCCAAAGGAAATCGTATCCTGATGGTGTAAAGTAAAGTTACTTTTATAAAGTAGCTTTTAGAAAAGCCACTTTATAAAAGAGACTTTTGTAAAGTAACTTTAGACTTTTGTAAAGTAGCTTTAGGAAAGCTGCTTTTGAAAAGCAACTTTAGCTTTTATAAAGTAGCTTTAGGAAAGCTACTTTTGTAAAGGCAGATGCGATCTTATCGCATCTGCTAGGTGTAAGGCTTCCCTATAAAATGGGAAGCATATCATAGAACTGAACATCGAAGAATCACCGAAGAATTCTCTCTTCTGGGTTTTGAGTTCATCCTTTCTTCTACCTTCACACTTCCGCAACTCTTCCACCACAATCTGGTATCAGAGCTTAGTTGCTCTCTCGCAATCTGGTATCAGAGCTTAGTTGCTCTTTCACAATCTGGTATCAGAGCTTAGTTGCTCTTTCACAATCTGGTATCAGAGTCTAGTTCCTTACCTGGCTTAACACCTTCCATGGCTGAGTAGAAACCCCTTTCTAGGTACTCATCGGGGATGTGTGTGATGGTTTCTGACCTTATGGCCGTTGATAACCAGACCATGGCATGCCGAAAAATCCTGGATTGACCCCTCGGGTGGCACAGAGGCTGGACCTAATAAGTCCACCGCAAGGGCGATATTGGGAGAGAAGTAGGTATTCGTGGCCTCGGTGAGAAGGAGACTCAGGAATTTCTTACGCCGATCACGGTGTCTGAATTGCAAAAGGCCGCAGTGCGCGTAAATCTGCAAGAGGCAGTAGCTGCCAGTCGGATGAGCATGACAGATACTAGGGTGAGCGTCTGAAGTTCTCGGAGTGCTCGTCTCTTGTTCGATAAGGTAGGATATATACCTCACACCCTGAACCCAGAGTATCTAGACCTTCATCAATTGTTATACACCTCCCGGTGAATGAACACGTTCCTTCCAGCCAAAATAACCTCCTCATACCAAGAAGCCTTACAAGCCGTTGAACCCATAGAACACCCAGCAGTTGGATTCATCAAACCCAGTGATTATACGAGTGTTTCAGCTCAAAATATAGCCCTTCTAAAGCAAAATAATACCCAAATCCAGCTTCTAGTTCAAATTGATGAAGCCCTACGGGATATCCAAGCCGATATCCAGCTCCTCAGAAAGCAGAAAACAAAGAGTGACAGTCCAATTCTCCCAGAAACTTTACTCACAAAGCTAGAGAATCTGTCCCTCCACCCTAAAACCAGGCCTCCCGAACCACGCGGGAGACTCCTTATTTTTAAAGACCCCTTGCTAATTTTTCAGACTCACGTTGCCAGTGATGGCTTTCCTCTTGGGCAAGGAGGAGGCGTTGTTGAAGGGCCTCCTTCTCTTCACGGGCGAGAGTGAGCTGTTTTTGCAGCTGCCGCTTTTCCCTTTCACAAGTAGAAATGTAATTTTGTTGTTCAAGTAGTAAGTCATTGGGCTCATACCTTGGAAGGGATGTCTGGGCCACTGGAACGCTTTTGCTGAAGTAGTACCAGCTGCATCTGCCGCATACTGTCAGCTTACAGCTTGGGCAGTGCATACGGTAGCACTTTTGGGAGGGTGCCTGGCAGCAAGAGCATCTTTCGTAAGCGTCAGGCACATCTTGATGTAATTCCCAAGTGTGGCTACACTCGTGCTATTGTTGTGAAACTTTGACCATGGCGCGGTAGCCTCCTATCGGGCCAATCCACCAGGTCCTGTCTTCTTCCCGAAACATGAAAATCTTTTCTTCCTGCAACATTGCCGTGTCCTCCTCCCCTTCAGAAATGCTATAGATGGCATCGCTAGGGTCATCGCCTTCTTGAACGGACACAATTTCGCAATCGGCAGGAAGGGCAAGCTGCTCGAACATGGCGACGCGCTTGACATTCTGTCGCTCATTGGGGCATTCTCGGGCAAAATGCCCTTCTTCTCCGCAGAGAAAGCATCTACACCTCCTGTTGCGGATGAGGTGCTTCTTCTTCTCGATGCGGGCATGCGAAGGATGTGGCTTCCCTTTTTAGGTTGTCGACCGCCGAACGCCAACCTTTCGTTGGGGTCGCTGATAATACCCCGGGATTGGAATGTCGTGACAGAACGACAAATCCTTGAGGGCCCGGGTAAAGGCTGCCTCCTTGCATGCTTCTTCCAGGTACTTGTAAGTAAATAGGACTCGAGGATAAACTCCGATGGTGTTACCTGGGTGTTTGGCTTCAAATGCTGCTTTGATTTTCTTGCCAATAGAGCCAGGCATCTTTGACCAGAGTGTCTCTGAGAGCTCCGGGCCAGTGAATAACCGGCCAGTCCGAGATGCTACCTGCATATAGTCATTAAGGAAAGGAACGATATCCCGTAAATTCTGGCAGGATAACCGTTCCAGATCCCTGTAGGCTTCTTCTTGCATTATTGTTGAGCCTTGGTAGGGATCTTCCAGGGCGAATATGGTCCGAATCTGTGAGAGGATGTTCTGCGTACCGTCAGCACCATCTGCATGATCCAATAGGTGCTGGTATTCCATGGGGTAGGCCATCCTCCACTGGATCCAGGCGAGCTTTTCAGACTCCCCAAGCAGGTTCTCAATAAACTCCATTTTTGTCCGGGAATCTATGAAACATTGTAGAACAGCTGAATTTTTTGTGATGGACTCCCAGCGCATGAAAACATCGCTGAATTGCCCAATCTGGGGGGGCATAACAAAGATAACACCTGATTGCTCCTGGGCAGAAGGGAGGTTCCACCATTCTGAGGTATTTCTGGCTTTGAACCTCAGATTCTTGGGTTGATAGCCGCCAAAGATAGGTCCTTGGCTTGGACCGGGCTCAGTAGGTCTCGCCGCTGGGGGATAGTTAACAGGGCCCATGGTTGATTCCACTGGGGGCCTGTATTCTGAGACAATGGAAGTGGAGCAAAGCCGTTCCGTCGGCTTCGCTCGCTGAGGTGGTGCCGGTGGTGCCCGCTGGGGATACTCCATACCCCAGTCTTCTTCTTCTAAAGTGGCAACGAGTTCTGTGTCTCCATCTGTATTTCCCAAACAAGTATAATATTGCAAATACTCACAATACTCATCTGGGTCATGTTCAGCATCAGAGTTGCCTTCTTGGTTGGTCAGACGCCTCGTGGCTAGAAGGTGGGTGTTGTCACCAGTCCCTTCCTGCAGAGGTTCCATGGACCGGAGTACAGAGGCCCCTGGGCGTGTATCTCCTGCATGGGTTTCGCAAGTTGGACGCTGGCTCTCCCGTCCTTTGGGTTGCCACGTAAGATGCCCGTTCGCTGGCTGTTGTTGGGCAAAGCGGCGTCGCCACTTCTTGGCTGGCATCACCTTTCGAGGAGCCGGATGCTGAGGCTGCTTGCATCCTGTTATGATGGCAGGCTGCTGTCCTGGTTGGTCATCTTCCAGATCGTCCCATCCCGTTGGTGTGGTAGGAAAGGGCGTGAAGAAGGACGGAGGAGCAGAATACTTGACATAATAGTCATATTTTCCGCTTGGTTCGCCCAAGGTGTCCCAAACGTCCTCCGTCGTCTCATCTGGAGCCTCTTCTTGAGTGAGGATGGCAACAATCTCATCCTCAGTGGTGTCAGGAATAGAGGCATGATGGTTGAAGCTGAGTGAGATCCTTCCATCTAGGAGTGTCGTACTGGACACTTCGGTGGGTGTCAGGATAGGCAGGATTTGAGGGGGCTTCAGGAGCCAGTTTATCCAACACAGCTGTGCCGTCGAGTACCGTCGTCCAGGGAGGGCATGAACACCGTGACTTGCTAGATAGTCAGTGACTCCTGCGACTTCATATGCAAAGGCCACGTTTGGTGTGTTTGACAGCCTTCCGATCAGTCCTCGGGTAACGAGTAAGTTGGCCTCACCATGGTGCCATGTATCATAGCCCCGAGTTAGAATGGAGATTTGAACATTCCTGCAAAAATCTCCAATAGTCATCATAATATCGGGGATAATGTAAACTAATTGGATCCCCTGCGTGAGGTCAACTTCCATGGTGGCAATTAGTGATTTATCACCCTGCCACCGATTGTCTCGGAACACGACAAGCGCCAGTGTTCCTTCTTCGTGTCGATGGAGCACCTGCAGGCGTACCAGCATAACACCAATGTGTATGAACTTCATACCGCTCTTTCTGAGCTGTTGGTAACTGTCATCTTGGATGAAGTTCCGGTCCACCTGTGCGTCTCCGACGCAACTGATGGACTCTTCCGAGCGGTGGATGTATACTCGGTGGTGCTCATCATCTGTTCTTGAATGGTAAAGGACTTCGGCCGGAGCTATAGCCGCGCGTTTTTTCGCATGGATTGGCGCAATTTCTCCTGCGGGTCCAGTTGCTGCTCTAAGACGTGTTGAGGGGCAGGTTGCCCCGTCAAGCGACGGACGATCCGCCGTGTTGCTTGTTGTGCAGTGTAGAGTCGTCGCTGATTTCGCCTATACCCCCTAATTTGGTCTTCGACCAGGGGCTGGGGCACTTTTTCCAACACGACTACTGCTGCCATTTAGCTTTGCTTGTTCCTCCTGCAAAATTAGCAAGGGGTCTTTAAAAATAAGGAGTCTCCCGCATGGTTCGGGAGGCCTGGTTTTAGGATGGAGGGACAGATTCTCTAGTTTTGTGAGTAGGGACTCTGGGAGAATTGGACTGTCACTCTTCTTTTGCTGCTTTCTGAGGAGCTGGATATCGGCTTGGATATCCCGTAGGGCTTCGGCAATTTGGACTAAAAGCTGGATTTGGGTATTATTTTGCTTTAGAAGGGCTATATTTTAAGCTGAAACACTCGTATAATCACTGGGTTTGACGAATCCGACTGCTGGGTGTTCTATGGGTTCAATGGCTTATAAGGCTTCTTGGTATGAAGAGGTTGTTTTGGCTGGAAGGAACGTGTTCATTCACCGGAAGGTGTACAACAATTGATGAAGATCTAGGTACTCTGGGTTCTGAGTGTGAGGTATATATCCTACCTTATCGAACAAGAGATGAGTACTATGAGAACTTCAGACGCTTACCCTAGTATCTGTCATGCTCATCCGACTGGTAGCTACTGCCTCTTACAGATTTACGCGCACTGCGGCCTTTTGCAATTCAGACACCGTGATCGGCGTAAGGAATTCCTGAGTCTCCTTCTCACCAAGGCCACGAATACCTACTTCTCTCCCAATATTGACCTTGCGGTGGACTTATTAGGTCCAGCCTCTGTGCCACCCGAGGGGTCAATCCAGGATTTTTCGGCATGCTATGGTCTGGTTATCAACGGCCATAAGGTCAGAAACCATCACACACATCACCCGATGAGTACCTAGAAAGGGGGTTTCTACTCAGCCATGGAAGGTGTTAAGCCAGGTAAGGAACTAGGCTCTGATACCAGATGGTGAGAGAGCAACTAAGCTCTGATTGATTGCGAGAGAGTAATTAAGCTCTGATGGTGAAGAGCAACTAAGCTCTGATTGTGAAAGAGTTGCGGAAGTGTGAAGGTAGAAGAAAGGATGAACTCAAAACCCAGAAGAGAGAATTCTTTTGTGATTCTTCGATATTCAGTTCTATGACATGCTTCCCATTTTATAGGGAAGCCTTACACCTAGCAGATGCGATAAGATCGCATCTGCCTTTACAAAAGCAGCTTTCCTAAAGCTACTTTATAAAAGCTAAAGCTGCTTTTCAAAAGCAGCTTTCCTAAAGCTACTTTACAAAAGTCTAAAGTTACTTTACAAAAGTCTCTTTTATAAAGTGGCCTTTCCAAAAGCTACTTTATAAAAGTAACTTTACTTTACACCTCTGGACACGGTTTCCTTTGGACTGGGCCGGGCTGGTTATTCTTTGGACTGTCTAGTCCAAGCAACTTTGGACCTCTTGGGCTGAATTGTTGGGCCGAATGCTACCACTTTCTTCTTGCGCAAGCTTCCTACTGTGCTCAGAACATGAAGGCGGGCAATCGTTGGGCTGCGTCAGTTGTGAGTTTGACTGCCATTTCAAGCTGGACATCAATCTGAGTTACAACACGATGCCACTGGGCCCAGAAGTTGCCCGTGGTCTTGCATCCTGCGCGCTTTGTGTCTTCGGATAGCTTCAGGGCATGGAGGTCCCGGAACTGTCGAACAGCCGTAAGTGCTTCCTGGGCACTTTGTCGTTCCAGCTGTTGAAGCCGCCGCCTGATGGCGTCGTAGGTATCGAGGGACATTGGAAGGCTCTGTAGGAGCTGCAGTTGTGATTCATATTGTAGCACAAGGCTTGGGCTTCCGCCAAGTGCTCCTCCTTTGCCTTCTGAGAGGGTGTCTGGTGTGCCTCCTGTAACCTGGTTCCTATGAGGGTGAGTCCTTCCAGAGTTTCGGGTACAGGCCATCCTGAAATGACAAGTGAAGTAATTAAGTGGGAGAGAGTATCCGCCAGCTGGTTATCCTCTCCGCTGATGTGTTCAAAGTGGATGGCGAGTCCCGTGCCAGTAATGTAGTCGGTGAAGGTGAGCCAGCGTACGCGGGAAGGCTTGTTGTTAGCTGACTTGTTGAAGAAGCTTATGATTGCTTGACAGTCTGTTCGAATAGTCAAGTCAGCCTTATCCAGGTAGTAAATCTTTAGTGCTTCCAGCGTATTCATGACGGCATAGAGTTCCGCCTCAATGGTGGATTTGATTGGATGGAACCTGCCGCTAGCGTAGGCACATACCTTCTCCATGGACTGGGGGTCATACTTTTGGGGCTTCCATTTACAAATTCCGCCCCATCCCGTCATACAGCCGTCGGTCTCAAGGATCATATAGCTGGCTTCTGGAGGTAATTCGAGATCCGGCAGCTTTTGCACCAAGGCCTTGATTTTTGCGACTAAGTCCCAATCTTGGGAGTTCTAGCGCCTTTCTCCCATAGGACTTGTCTTTGCATAGAGTGGCCCGAGTAGAGTCCCTAGATTAGGGATATAGCTTCGGGCGTAATTCAAGATCCCGAGCCAGGCTCGGAGGCCTTTCATGGTGGTTAGTTCCTGTTCCTGGAAGTTTGCAATCTTCTTGATAATGTGGGGCTGCAGCTTGATTCGCTGATTGCCGAGTACTGCCCCCAAGAATTCCACTTCCGAGACTGCTAACTTCATTTTTGTTGGGCTCAGGATTAGCCCATTGGTTTGGCAAATCTGGAGCATGACCCGCAGATGTTGTTCATGCTCCACTTCAGAGGAGGAGAAGACCAGGATGTCATCAATGTATACTGCAATAAAGTCTTCAGTCCCCTTGAAGCAACTGTCCATCTTTCGCTGGAATACGGCAGGTGCATTTTTCAGGCCAAATGGCATTATGAGCCATTCATAGAGACCTTCTGGCTCCCAGAATGCCGTCCATTCCACGGAGGCAGGATGCATCGCCACTTGATGAAAGCCTGATTTCAGATCAAATTTGGAATATATGTGGCTTCTGCTTACCTTCCGTAGGATGGTATTGATCCCGGGCAGGCTGTATTGGTCCTTGTTTGTGAGATCATTCAGGCGCCGATAGTTGAAGACCATCCGTTCCTTGCCTTTGATCTCTTGGCCCGTTGGGGGATCAACTGTTGTATCGGAGTTCACAATGATGCAGTGGTGCGATGCCGGCTTCTGCTGGGGCGAATAAGGCCAAGATTCAGTAGTGCTTTCACATGCTTTGCATACGTAGCCTTGGCTTGTGGTGTAATATGCCTTAAGGGCCGGTCTTCGATAGTGAAATCCGGGTTTTTGATATCCAGGTGGCAGAGCACCTGGTTCTTGGACCAATATTTCAGTGGGTCCTCACCAATGTATCCCTGGCGTTTGAGTTCTTCAAGCAGGGAGCCAACGCTGCTGGTGAAGCTCCGTGATGGCTGTTGGTCCGTTGCATACTGCACTAGCTCTTGTATCTGAATGTACTCATCCTCATCTAGGTCCAGCTCTTCAATAGCTGCTGCAGTCGGTACAGATGGGAGAGTATGAATTGTGGTTATGTTTTTGTAGAACGTAACCGTATTTCCTTCGATGCGGACGCCGCCTTGCATGGCGCGGATGAAGTTGCAGCCAAGGATCATCTGGATATCCTCCCCCAACTTCATCGGGAAGGCATATGTGTAAGGGATCCGAAAGCCGTTTTCCCCAATCATCATGCGGCCGAATTTAAGCTTTTTATTGGCCGAAGTGCGGGAGTTGATGCCACTGAAATGCACGAGGAAGGGGTTGTCCTCCAGGGCATTGGCAGGAGCCGTTCCTTGGTCAATGCAGCAAGTTGTAGCCCCTGTGTCGAGGATTGCATTGACTTCAAATGGCACTATACGGGGAATATCGAACTTCACCTTAATGTTGTAGAGCATATTCTTCGTCCGCCGGGGTGGTGTTGTCACCCTCATTTCAGCTGAGAGGAGCCGCTGAGTAGTGTCGACGAGAAGTACGTTAAGGTCGTCGGTATCCGCTGGCTCATCCTCCTGCTGCTTGAGTGCTCCTTTTTCCCATTGGAGCTTTTGGATTTCCTTTTGCAAATCACTTCGCTCGAGCACCATGCGGTCAAGCTCCATGGTGGTATTTTCGAGCTCTTTGTGCTTCAGCCTCCAGTTTTCAGACTCACGTTGCCAGTGATGGCTTTCCTCTTGGGCAAGGAGGAGGCATTGTTGAAGGGTCTCCTTCTCTTCACGGGCGAGAGTTAGCTGTATTTGCAGCTGCCGCTTTTCCCTTTCACAAGTAGAAATGTAATTTTGTTGTTCAAGTAGTAAGTCATTGGGCTCATACCTTGGAAGGGATGTCTGGGCCACTGGAACTCTTTTGCTGAAGTAGTACCAGCTGCATCTGCCGCATACTGTCAGCTTACAGCTTGGGCAGTGCATACGGTAGCACTTTTGGGAGGGTGCCTGGCAGCAAGAGCATCTTTCGTAAGCGTCAGGCACATCTTGATGTAATTCCCAAGTGTGGCTACACTCGTACTGTTGCTGTGAAACTTTGACCATGGCGCGGTAGCCTCCTGTCGGGCCAATCCACCAGGTCCTGTCTTCTTCCCGAAACATGAAAATCTTTTCTTCCTGTAAGATTGCCGTGTCCTCCTCCCCTTCAGAAATGCTATAGATGGCATCGCTAGGGTCATCGCCTTCTTGAACGGACACAATTTCGCAATCGGCAGGAAGGTCAAGCTGCTCGAACATGGCGACGCGCTTGACATTCTGTCGCTCATTGGGGCATTCTCGGGCAAAATGCCCCTCTTCTCCGCAGAGAAAGCATCTACACCTCCTGTTGCGGATGAGGTGCTTCTTCTTCTCGATGCGGGCATGCGAAGGATGTGGCTTCCCTTTGTAGGTTGTCGACCGCCGAACGCCAACCTTTCGTTGGGGTCGCTGATAATACCCCGGGATTGGAATGTCGTGACAGAACGACAAATCCTTGAGGGCCCGGGTAAAGGCTGCCTCCTTGCATGCTTCTTCCAGGTACTTGTAAGTAAATAGGACTCGAGGATAAACTCCGATGGTGTTACCTGGGTGTTTGGCTTCAAATGCTGCTTTGATTTTCTTGCCAATAGAGACAGGCATCTTTGACCAGAGTTTCTCTGAGAGCTCCGGGCCAGTGAATAACCGGCCAGTCCGAGATGCTACCTGCATATAGTCATTAAGGAAAGGAACGATATCCCGTAAATTCTGGCAGGATAACCGTTCCAGATCCCTGTAGGCTTCTTCTTGCATTGTTGTTGAGCCTTGGTAGGGATCTTCCAGGGCGAATATGGTCCGAATCTGTGAGAGGATGTTCTGCGTACCGTCAGCACCATCTGCATGATCCAACAGGTGCTGGTATTCCATGGGGTAGGCCATCCTCCACTGGATCCAGGCGAGCTTTTCAGACTCCCCAAGCAAGTTTTCAATAAATTCAGTCTTTGTCCGGGAATCTGTGAAACCCTGTAGAGCCACTGAATTTTTGGTGATGGACTCCCAACGCATGAAGACGTCGCTGAATTGCCCAATCTGGGGGGGCATAACAAAGATAGCCCCTGATTGCTGCTGGGCAGAAGGGAGGTTCCACCATTCTGAGGTATTCCTGGCTTTGAACCTCAGATTCTTGGGTTGGTAGTCGCCAAAGATTGGTCCTTGGCTTGGACCAGGCTCAGTAGGTCTCGCCGCTGGGGGGTAGTTAACAGGGCCCATGGTTGATTCCACTGGGGGCCTGTATTCGGAGACAATGGAAGAGGAGCAAAGCCGCTCCGTTGGCTTTGCTTGCTGAGGTGGTGCCGGTGGTGCCCGCTGGGGATACTCCATACCCCAGTCTTCTTCTTCTAAAGTGGCAACGAGTTCTGTTTCTCCATCTGTATTTCCCAAACAAGTATAATATTGCAAATACTCACAATACTCATCTGGGTCATGTTCAGCATCAGAGTTGCCTTCTTGGTTGGTCAGACGCCACGTGGCTAGAAGGTGGGTGTTGTCACCAGTCCCTTCCTGCAGAGGTTCCATGGACCGGAGTACAGAGGCCCCTGGGCGTGTATCTCCTGCATGGGTTCCGCAAGTTGGACGCTGGCTCTCCCGTCCTTTGGGTCGCCACGTAAGATGCCCGTTCGCTGGCTGTTGTTGGGCAAAGCGGCGTCGCCACTTCTTAGCTGGCATCACCTTTCGAGGAGCCGGATGCTGAGGCTGCTTGCATCCTGTTATGGCAGGCTGCTGTCCTGGTAGGTCATCTTCCAGATCGTCCCATCCTGTTGGTGTGGTTGGAAAGGGCGTGAAGAAGGACGGAGGAGCAGAATACTTGACATAATAGTCATATTTTCCGCTTGGTTCGCCCAAGGTGTCCCAAACTTCCTCCGTCGTCTCATCTGGAGCCTCTTCTTGAGTGAGGATGGCAACAATCTCATCCTCAGTGGTGTCAGGAATAGAGGCATGATGGTTGAAGCTGAGTGAGATCCTTCCATCTAGGAGTGTCGTACTGGACACTTCGGTGGGTGTCAGGATAGGCAGGATTTGAGGGGGCTTCAGGAGCCAGTTTATCCCACACAGCTGTGCCGTCGAGTACCGTCGTCCAGGGAGGGCATGAACACCGTGACTTGCTAGATAGTCAGTGACTCCTGCGACTTCATATGCAAAGGCCACGTTTGGTGTGTTTGACAGCCTTCCGATCAGTCCTCGGGTAACGAGTAAGTTGGCCTCACCATGGTGCCATGTATCATAGCCCCGAGTTAGAATGGAGATTTGAACATTCCTGCAAAAATCTCCAATAGTCATCATAATATCGGGGATAATGTAAACTAATTGGCTCCCCTGCGTGAGGTCAACTTCCATGGTGGCAATTAGTGATTTATCACCCTGCCACCGATTGTCTCGGAACACGACAAGCGCCAGTGTTCCTTCTTCGTGTCGATGGAGCACCTGCAGGCGTACCTGCATAACACCAATGTGTATGAACTTCATACCGCTCTTTCTGAGCTGTTGGTAACTGTCATCTTGGATGAAGTTCCGGTCCACCTGTGCGTCGCCGACGCAACTGATGGACTCTTCCGAGCGGTGGATGTATACTCGGTGGTGCTCATCATCTGTTCTGGAATGATAAAGGACTTCGGCAGGAGCTATAGCCGCGCGTTTTCGCATGGATTGGCGCAATTTCTCCTGCGGGTCCAGTTGCTGTTCTAAGACGTGTTGAGGGGCAGGTTGCCCCGTCAAGCGACGGACGATCCGTCGTGTTGCTTGCTGTGCAGTGTAGAGTCGTCGCTGATTTCGCCTATACCCCCGAATTTGGTCTTCGACCAGGGGCTGGGGCGCTTTTTCCAACATGACTACTGCTGCCATTTAGCTTTGCTTGTTCCTCCTGCAAAATTAGCAAGGGGTCTTTAAAAATAAGGAGTCTCCCGCGTGGTTCGGGAGGCCTGGTTTTAGGATGGAGGGACAGATTCTCTAGCTTTGTGAGTAAAGTTTCTGGGAGAATTGGACTGTCACTCTTTGTTTTTTGCTTTCTGAGGAGCTGGATATCGGCTTGGATATCCCGTAGGGCTTCAGCAATTTGGACTAAAAGCTGGATTTGGGTATTATTTTGCTTTAGAAGGGCTATATTTTGAGCTGAAACACTCGTATAGTCACTGGGTTTGATGAATCCAACTGCTGGGTGTTCTATGGGTTCAACAGCTTGTAAGGCTTCTTGGTATGAGGAGGTTATTTTGGCTGGAAGGAACGTGTTCATTCACCGGGAGGTGTATGACAATTGATGAAGGTCTAGGTACTCTGGGTTCAGGGTGTGAGGTATATATCCTACCTTATCGAACAAGAGACGAGCACTCCGAGAACTTCAGACGCTCACCCTAGTATCTGTCATGCTCATCCGACTGGCAGCTACTGCCTCTTGCAGATTTACGCGCACTGCGGCCTTTTGCAATTCAGACACCGTGATCGGCGTAAGAAATTCCTGAGTCTCCTTCTCACCGAGGCCACGAATACCTACTTCTCTCCCAATATCGACCTTGCGGTGGACTTATTAGGTCCAGCCGCTGTGCCACCCGAGGGGTCAATCCAAGATTTTTCGGCATGCTATGGTTTGGTTATCAACGGCCATAAGGTCAGAAACCATCACACACATCACCCGATGAGTACCTGGTATCAGAGCTGGATATCGGCTTGGATATCCCGTAGGGCTTCAGCAATTTGGACTAAAAGCAGAAAACAAAGAGTGACAGTCCAATTCTCCCAGAAACTTTACTCACAAAGCTAGAGAATCTGTCCCTCCATCCTAAAACCAGGCCTCCCGAACCACGCGGGAGACTCCTTATTTTTAAAGACCCCTTGCTAATTTTGCAGGAGGAACAAGCAAAGCAAAATGGCAGCAGTAGTCGTGTTGGAAAAAGCGCCCCAGCCCCTGGTCGAAGACCAAATTCGGGGGTATAGGCGAAATCAGCGACGACTCTACACTGCACAACAAGCAACACGGCGGATCGTCCGTCGCTTGACGGGGCAACCTGCCCCTCAACACGTCTTAGAACAGCAACTGGACCCGCAGGAGAAATTGCGCCAATCCATGCGAAAACGCGCGGCTATAGCTCCTGCCGAAGTCCTTTACCATTCCAGAACAGATGATGAGCACCACCGAGTATACATCCACCGCTCGGAAGAGTCCATCAGTTGCGTCGGAGACGCACAGGTGGACCGGAACTTCATCCAAGATGACAGTTACCAACAGCTCAGAAAGAGCGGTATGAAGTTCATACACATTGGTGTTATGCAGGTACGCCTGCAGGTGCTCCATCGACACGAAGAAGGAACACTGGCGCTTGTCGTGTTCCGAGACAATCGGTGGCAGGGTGATAAATCACTAATTGCCACCATGGAAGTTGACCTCACGCAGGGGAGCCAATTAGTTTACATTATCCCCGATATTATGATGACTATTGGAGATTTTTGCAGGAATGTTCAAATCTCCATTCTAACTCGGGGCTATGATACATGGCACCATGGTGAGGCCAACTTACTCGTTACCCGAGGACTGATCGGAAGGCTGTCAATCACACCAAACGTGGCCTTTGCATATGAAGTCTGCAGGAGTCACTGACTATCTAGCAAGTCACGGTGTTAATGCCCTCCCTGGACGACGGTACTCGACGGCACAGCTGTGTGGGATAAACTGGCTCCTGAAGCCCCCTCAAATCCTGCCTATCCTGACACCCACCGAGGTGTCCAGTACGACACTCCTAGATGGGAGGATCTCACTCAGCTTCAACCATCATGCCTCTATTCCTGACACCACTGAGGATGAGATTGTTGCCATCCTCACTCAAGAAGAGGCTCCAGATGAGACGACGGAGGAAGTTTGGGACACCTTGGGCGAACCAAGCGGAAAATATGACTATTATGTCAAGTATTCTGCTCCTCCGTCCTTCTTCACGCCCTTTCCAACACACCAACAGGATGGGACGATCTGGAAGATGACCTACCAGGACAGCAGCCTGCCATAACAGGATGCAAGCAGCCTCAGCATCCGGCTCCTCGAAAGGTGATGCCAGCTAAGAAGTGGCGACGCCGCTTTGCCCAACAACAGCCAGCGAACGGGCATCTTACGTGGCGACCCAAAGGACGGGAGAGCCAGAGTCCAACTTGCGGAACCCATGCAGGAGATACACGCCCAGGGGCCTCTGTACTCCGGTCCATGGAACCTCTGCAGGAAGGGACTGGTGACAACACCCACCTTCTAGCCACGTGGCGTCTGACCAACCAAGAAGGCAACTCTGATGCTGAACATGACCCAGATGAGTATTGTGAGTATTTGCAATATTATACTTGTTTGGGAAATACAGATGGAGACACAGAACTCGTTGCCACTTTAGAAGAAGAAGACTGGGGTATGGAGTATCCCCAGCGGGCACCACCGGCACCACCTCAGCAAGCAAAGCCAACGGAGCGGCTTTGCTCCTCTTCCATTGTCTCCGAATACAGGCCCCCAGTGGAATCAACCATGGGCCCTGTTAACTACCCCCCAGCGGCGAGACCTACTGAGCCTGGTCCAAGCCAAGGACCAATCTTTGGCGACTACCAACCCAAGAATCTGAGGTTCAAAGCCAGGAATACCTCAGAATGGTGGAACCTCCCTTCTGCCCAGCAGCAATCAGGGGCTATCTTTGTTATGCCCCCCCAGATTGGGCAATTCAGCGACGTCTTCATGCGTTGGGAGTCCATCACCAAAAATTCGGTGGCTCTACAGGGTTTCACAGATTCCCGGACAAAGACTGAATTTATTGAAAACTTGCTTGGGGAGTCTGAAAAGCTCGCCTGGATCCAGTGGAGGATGGCCTACCCCATGGAATACCAGCACCTGTTGGATCATGCAGATGGTGCTGACGGTACGCAGAACATCCTCTCACAGATTCGGACCATATTCGCCCTGGAAGATCCCTACCAAGGCTCAACAACAATGCAAGAAGAAGCCTACAGGGATCTGGAACGGTTATCCTGCCAGAATTTGCGGGATATCGTTCCTTTCCTTAATGACTATATGCAGGTAGCATCTCGGACTGGCCGGTTATTCACTGGCCCGGAGCTCTCAGAGAAACTCTGGTCAAAGATGCCTGGCTCTATTGGCAAGAAAATCAAAGCAGCATTTGAAGCCAAACACCCAGGTAACACCATCGGAGTTTATCCTCGAGTCCTATTTACTTACAAGTACCTGGAAGAAGCATGCAAGGAGGCAGCCTTTACCCGGGCCCTCAAGGATTTGTCGTTCTGTCACGACATTCCAATCCCGGGGTATTATCAGCGACCCCAACGAAAGGTTGGCGTTCGGCGGTCGACAACCTACAAAGGGAAGCCACATCCTTCGCATGCCCGCATCGAGAAGAAGAAGCACCTCATCCGCAACAGGAGGTGTAGATGCTTTCTCTGCGGAGAAGAAGGGCATTTTGCCCGAGAATGCCCCAATGAGCGACAGAATGTCAAGCGCGTCGCCATGTTCGAGCAGCTTGACCTTCCTGCCGATTGCGAAATTGTGTCCGTTCAAGAAGGCGATGACCCTAGCGATGCCATCTATAGCATTTCTGAAGGGGAGGAGGACACGGCAATCTTGCAGGAAGAAAAGATTTTCATGTTTCGGGAAGAAGACAGGACCTGGTGGATTGGCCCGACAGGAGGCTACCGCGCCATGGTCAAAGTTTCACAACAACAGCACGAGTGTAGCCACACTTGGGAATTACATCAAGATGTGCCTGACGCTTACGAAAGATGCTCTTGCTGCCAGGCACCCTCCCAAAAGTGCTACCGTATGCACTGCCCAAGCTGTAAGCTGACAGTATGCGGCAGATGCAGCTGGTACTACTTCAGCAAAAGAGTTCCAGTGGCCCAGACATCCCTTCCAAGGTATGAGCCCAATGACTTACTACTTGAACAACAAAATTACATTTCTACTTGTGAAAGGGAAAAGCGGCAGCTGCAAAAACAGCTCACTCTCGCCCGTGAAGAGAAGGAGGCCCTTCAACAACGCCTCCTCCTTGCCCAAGAGGAAAGCCATCACTGGCAACGTGAGTCTGAAAACTGGAGGCTGAAGCACAAAGAGCTCGAAAATACCACCATGGAGCTTGACCGCATGGTGCTCGAGCGAAGTGATTTGCAAAAGGAAATCCAAAAGCTCCAATGGGAAAAAGGAGCACTCAAGCAGCAGGAGGATGAGCCAGCGGATACCAACGACCTTAACGTACTTCTCGTCGACACTACTCAGCGGCTCCTCTCAGCTGAAATGAGGGTGACAACACCACCCCGGCGGACGAAGAATATGCTCTACAACATTAAGGTGAAGTTCGATATTCCCCGTATAGTGCCATTTGAAGTCAATGCAATCCTCGACACAGGGGCTACAACTTGCTGCATTGACCAAGGAACGGCTCCTGCCAATGCCCTGGAGGACAACCCCTTCCTCGTGCATTTCAGTGGCATCAACTCCCGCACTTCGGCCAATAAAAAGCTTAAATTCGGCCGCATGATGATTGGGGAAAACGGCTTTCGGATCCCTTACACATATGCCTTCCCGATGAAGTTGGGGGAGGATATCCAGATGATCCTTGGCTGCAACTTCATCCGCGCCATGCAAGGCGGCGTCCGCATCGAAGGAAATACGGTTACGTTCTACAAAAACGTAACCACAATTCATACTCTCCCATCTGTACCGACTGCAGCAGCTATTGAAGAGCTGGACCTAGATGAGGATGAGTACATTCAGATACAAGAGCTAGTGCAGTATGCAACGGACCAACAGCCATCACGGAGCTTCACCAGCAGCGTTGGCTCCCTGCTTGAAGAACTCAAACGCCAGGGATACATTGGTGAGGACCCACTGAAATATTGGTCCAAGAACCAGGTGCTCTGCCACCTGGATATCAAAAACCCGGATTTCACTATCGAAGACCGGCCCTTAAGGCATATTACACCACAAGCCAAGGCTACGTATGCAAAGCATGTGAAAGCACTACTAAATCTTGGCCTTATTCGCCCCAGCAGAAGCCGGCATCGCACCACTGCAATCATTGTGAATTCCGGTACAACAGTTGATTCCCGAACGGGCCAGGAGATCAAAGGCAAGGAGCGGATGGTCTTCAACTATCGGCGCCTAATGATCTCACCAACAAGGATCAGTACAGCCTGCCTGGGATCAACACCATCTTACGGAAGGTAAGCAGAAGCCACATTTACTCAAAATTTGATCTGAAATCAGGTTTTCATCAAGTGGCTATGCATCCTGCCTCCGTGGAATGGACGGCATTCTGGGTACCAGAAGGCCTCTATGAATGGCTCGTAATGCCATTTGGCCTGAAAAATGCACCCGCCGTATTCCAACGGAAGATGGACAGTTGCTTCAAGGGGACAGAAGACTTTATTGCAGTATACATTGATGACATTCTGGTCTTCTCCTCCTCTGAAGCGGAGCATGAACGACATCTGAGGGTCATGCTCCAGATCTGCCAAACCAATGGGCTAATCCTGAGCCCAACAAAGATGAAGATAGCAGTCTCGGAAGTAGAATTCTTGGGGGCAGTACTCGGCAATCAGCGAATCAAGCTGCAGCCCCACATTATCAAGAAGATTGCAAACTTCCAGGAACAGGAACTAACCACCATGAAAGGCCTCCGAGCCTGGCTCGGAATCTTGAATTACGCCCGAAGCTATATCCCTAATCTAGGGACTCTACTCGGGCCACTCTATGCAAAGACAAGTCCTACGGGAGAAAGGCGCTGGAACTCCCAAGATTGGGACTTAGTCGCAAAAATCAAGGCCTTGGTGCAAAAGCTGCCGGATCTCGAATTACCCCAGAAGCCAGCTATATGATCCTTGAGACCGACGGCTGTATGACGGGATGGGGCGGAATTTGTAAATGGAAGCCCCAAAAGTATGACCCCAAGTCCATGGAGAAGGTATGTGCCTACGCTAGCGGCAGGTTCCATCCAATCAAATCCACCATTGATGCGGAACTCTATGCCGTCATGAATACGCTGGAAGCACTAAAGATTTACTACCTGGATAAGGCTGACTTGACTATTCGAACAGACTGTCAAGCAATCATAAGCTTCTTCAACAAGTCAGCTAACAACAAGCCTTCCCGCGTACGCTGGCTCGCCTTCACCGACTACATTACTGGCACGGGACTCGCCATCCAATTTGAACACATCAGCGGAGAGGATAACCAGCTGGCGGATACTCTCTCCCGCTTAATTACTTCACTTGTTATTTCAGGATGGCCTGCACCCGAAACTCTGGAAGGACTCAGCCTCGTAGCAACCCGGTTACAGGAGGCACACCAGACACCCTCTCAGAAGGCAAAGGAGGAACACTTGGCGGAAGCCCAAGCCTTGTGCTACAATATGAATCACAACTGCAGCTCCTACAGAGCCTTCCAATGTCCCTCGATACCTACGACGCCATCAGGCGGCGGCTTCAACAGCTGGAACGACAAAGTGCCCAGGAAGCACTTACGGCTGTTCGACAGTTCCGGGACCTCCATGCCCTGAAGCTATCCGAAGCCACAAAGCGCGCAGGACGCAAGACCACGGGCAACTTCTGGGCCCAGTGGCATCCTGTTGTAACCCAGATTGATGTCCAGCTTGAAACAGCAGTCAAACTCACAACTGACGCAGCCCAACGACTGCCTGCCTTCATGTTCTGAGCACAGCAGAAAGCCTGCGCAAGAAGAAAGCGGTAGCATTCGGCCCAACAATCCAGCCCAAAGGGTCCAGAGTTGCTTGGACCAGAGAATAACCAGCCCGGCCCAGTCCAAAGGAAATCGTATCCTGATGGTGTAAAGTAAAGTTACTTTTATAAAGTAGCTTTTAGAAAAGCCACTTTATAAAAGAGACTTTTGTAAAGTAACTTTAGACTTTTGTAAAGTAGCTTTAGGAAAGCTGCTTCTGAAAAGCAGCTTTAGCTTTTATAAAGTAGCTTTAGGAAAGCTGCTTTTGTAAAGGCAGATGCGATCTTATCGCATCTGCTAGGTGTAAGGCTTCCCTATAAAATGGGAAGCATATCATAGAACTGAATATAGAAGAATCACCGAAGAATTCTCTCTTCTGGGTTTTGAGTTCATCCTTTCTTCTACCTTCACACTTTCGCAACTCTTCCACAAGAGCTTAGTTGCTCTCTCACAATCTGATATCAGAGCTT
>RXID01008375.1:0-11653 GCA_005019695.1 Trichopus zeylanicus subsp. travancoricus
ACTACTACTACTACTACTCCTGCTACTACTACTACTACTATTGCTACTATTACTCCTATTACTATTACTGCTACTACTACTTCAACTACTACTAGTTCTACTACTAGTATGATTGCTACAACTACTACTATTACTACTACAACCACTACTTGTACTACTACTAGTAAAACTGCCACTCCTACAATAACTTTTACTACTAGTAGTAGTACTACCGCTGCTACAACTACTACTGCGAATATTACTACTACTACTACTTCTAGTATTACTGCTACTACTATTAATACATCCATTACTACTACTAGTACTACTACTACTCCTGTTACTATTACTACTACTACTACTAGTAGTAGTACTATTACTTCTACTACTACTATTTCCACTACAACTGCTACTACTACCACAACGACAACTACTACTACTACAACTATAACTATTACTCCAACTACTACTCTTACTAACACAATAAGAACTGCTACTACTACTACTACTACCTCTACTACTACTACTACTACTACTACTACTACTACTATTACTGCTACTACTACTGCTCCTCCTACCACCACCACTACTACTACTCCTGCTACTATTACTACTACTACGACTATTACTACTACTACCACTACTACTACTACTCCTACTACTGCTGCTGCTGCTACTGCTACTGCTACTACTACCGCCACTACTACTACTACCACCACTACTGCTACTACCACCGCTACTACCACTACTCCTCTTACTACTTCTGCTACTATTACTACTACTACTACTACTACTACTACTACTACTACTACTACTACTACTACTACTACTACTAATACTACTACTGCTGCTGCTGCTGCTGCTACTACTACTACTACTCCTCCTCCTCCTATTGCTACACCTACTCCTACACCTACTCTGATTACCTAGTACTGCTACTACTACTGCAACTATTACTACTACAACCTCTGCTACAACTACCACTACTGTTGCAACTACTATGACTACGACTACTACTACTCCTACTACGACCGCAAAGACTACTATTACTACTACCACTACTAATGCTACTATTGCTACTGCTAATGCTACTATAGCTTCTATAACTACCACTCCGTCTGCTACTACTATGACTGCTATTACTACTTCTACTACAGCGGCTGCTACTACTACGACTACTAGTACTACCATAGTTGTTGCTGTTGTTACTGCAAGTACTATAACTATTGCTACGACTACTTCAACTACTGCTGCTGCCACTACTACTACTCCCACTATTACTACTTCTACTCCCACTATTACTACTTATACTTCTATTGCTACTATAACTACTACAACTACTCTAGCAACTACTATAACTACTACTACTATGGCTACTTCTGCTACTGCTGCTACTACAACTGACACTATTGTTGTTGCTGATTCTACTATGATAACTACTTCTACTACTTCTCTGACTACTATGCCTACTGCTACTACTACTATTGCAGCTGCTACTACTGCTTCTATTACTACTACTACAACAATAACAACTCTTACTACTACTATTGCTTCTACCATTGCTACTACTACTGCTACTAGTACTACTACTATTTTTGTTGTTGTTTCTAATACTACTACTATTACTACTACTACTATTAGTACTACTACTGTTACTACTATTACTGCTGTAGCTGCTACTACAATACACTACTACTACTACTATAACTACTTCTAGTGCTACTACTGCTGCTGATGTTGTTGTTACTGCTACTAATTATCCTACTACTACTACTGCTACAACATCTACTACTCCACTACTCATACTATTGCTACTACTTTTGCTACTTCAAATACTACTTCAACTACTACTACTACTACCACCACCACCACCACCACTACTACCGTTGTTGTTGCTATTTATAATACTGCTACTATAATGACTACTGCTATTGCTACTACTACTACTGCTACTACTCCTACTATAATTACTACAGTTACTGCAGCTACTACTGCTACAACAACAACTACTACTACAACTATTGCTACCACTACTTCTACTACTACTACTATTAGTACTACTACAGCTACTACTACTATTACTACTACTGCTACTACTGGTATTACTACTACCACCACTACTACTACAACAACTATTATTGTTCCTGCAGCTATGACTACTTCTCTTACTACTACTAATACTACTTTTGCTACTACGTCTACTACTACGGCTACTGCTTCTACTACTACTATGGGTACTTTTGTCACTACAACTATTGCTATTACCACTTCTACAATGGCTACTATTACTGCTATTGCTACTACTGCTGCGACTACTACTGCTCTTACTACTGCTCCTACTACAACAACAACTACTACTTCTGCTTCTACTACTGCTACTTTGCTATCACTACTACTATTAATACTACTACTAGTACAACAACAACTACCACTTCTACTACTGCTACGGCTACAATTGCTACTCCTGCTACTGCTACTATGATGACTACTACTGCTGCTGTATTACGAATATTGCTTCTACTAGTAGTACTACTATAACAACCAAGGTTTTAAATCTCAGTTTCGGCACCCAGTGAAACTGATACGTTTCAGTCATATCTCCCATTTTGGTTTTTGTTTCGGCCGTTTTGATTTTGGCTGAAAGTTTTTTTTAAGTTATTAATTGTGTGTTGACCAGAGTTTGACTAAATGTAGACTGTACTTTAATTTCAAGTTAAAAATATGATAAAATTTTGAGAAAAATTTTAAACGAATTTAAAAATTAGGAAAAAATTTATAATTAATTTTACCATAACAAGCAATATTATTTTAAAATTAATTTTGATTGTTACTTACTGATATAGTCTATTTTTAATATATATTACTATATAAAAAAAATATGAGAAATAATATGAATATGATTAAAAGTTAAAAATTAACATAAGCAACTTTAACTTATCATTAAAAGGTACTTGACATATACATAATATATTAATTATAATGTAACAGAACTAATCGTTATCATCATCATCATCATAATCATCATCAGTTGAGTTTGAAATATCTGAGTGTGAAATTACAAATTCAGCACCTGAACGATCTGGACGAGCATTTATAAGCATACGAGCCTGAACAATAAGTTCTGTGCAATTTCATGGTAGTGGTTCTGAACTATAACCGTAGATCGATGGTCCAAAATGAAAACCATAACCATATTCATTGACAACACATAGTAAAAGTGGTTTAATAACCAATGAGAAAATAAATATCACGCTATATGAAGTGTTCAGGGGAAATTATGGCCATAGGGGTTTGACAAACCTTTTGCTTTCAGCGGAACACTCATAAACATGAACAGTAGAGTAGCCAAGCACGCATGCACATGAGCAGTATTGCGGCTCTACTATTCACTCGGCTACCAAGTGAGTGCGCAGGGGCTGGCGTGCGACTGGCGAGGCGTGGCCCCTGCGAGGGCGCAGGCCCTGGCAAGGGCATGGGAGAGGCCAGCTCGGGTGCAGGCGATGGCGCGAGCGCAGGGGCGTGAGGCTGGCGAGGGCAGGCACGCGCACCCGTGCCTCACCCGCACCCATGCTTGCGAGCCCTCACCCGCACCCGCACCCGCACCTGCTCCCGCAACCTCACCAGCAACAAGACTGGACCTCCACCTGCGCCCTCATGCCAACAAGCTTGATCTCGCACCCTCGCTGACATTGAGCCCGCACCCTCGTACTGGCCTCTGGCACCTGCGAGTACATGGGCGACCGCTAGAGGCCAGCATGAGGGCACGAACGCGAGGCCCGCGATAGCTGTGCAATCTTCCTATGTGAGCTTGCCACGAGCTGTCCCCGCCTGAGCTCACTGCAGGCTCTGCCCGCACGAGCTCACTGTGTGCTGTCCCCGTGCGAGGTGGATGCGCGCTCTCCCCACACGAGCTCGCTACATGCTATCCCCATGTGAGCTCACTGTGTGCTTTGCCAGCACAAGTTCACTGCGCCATGTCCCCGAGTGGGATGCGCATTGTCACCACATGAACCTGCAGTGCACTCTGCCCATGTGAGCTTGCTGCGTGCCCTCCCCGCACGAGCTCACTGCACGCTCTCCCCTTGTGAGCTCGCTGCGTGCTCTCCCCGCATAATCTCGCTGCGCGCTGTCCCCGTGAGAGCTCACTGTGCGCATTGCCTATGCGAGCTCGCCGCGTGCTCTGCCCGAGCGAGGTCGCTGCGTGCTATCCCCGCGCGACCACGTTGCACGCTCTGCCCGCATGAGATCATTGCGCACTATCCCCAGGCGAGCTCAGCATGCGCTCTCCTCACACGAGCTCGCCGCATGCTCTCCCCGCGCGAGCCCTACTCTCCACTCTTGCTCTACGCTTGCCGCCATCAAAAACCCTGAAACCAAAATGAGTTTGGCAGATACATTTTGACGCCGACCAAAATCAAACCGTTTCAGCTGAAACGGCTTGATTTTGGCTGAGATTTACTACCTTGATAACAACTACTACTACGAATACTACTACTACTACTATTGTTGTCACTGCTACTACTACTGCTACTGCTACTACTATTACTACCGCTGCAGTCGCTACAACCATGGCTAGGACTACTGCTACCACCACCACTACTACTACAATGATAGCTACTACCGCTACTACTACTACTACTAATGCTACTACTGCTGCTAGTACTGCTACTACACTACCGCTACTTCTGCTGTTGCCGCAACTATTAGAACAACTACTATAGTTGCTGCTACTAATGCTACTACTACAGCTACTACTACTACTACCACCACTACCACTACTACTGTGGCTGTTACTACTAATACTACTACTACTGCAATAGCTACAACTTCTCCAACAATAATTACTACTCTTACCAATACTAATACTACAGCTGCTGCTACTCCAACTAATACTACATCTGCTGCTACGACTAGTATTACTGCTATTACTATTATTAGTGCTACTACTGCTACGACTAGTATTACTACTATGTTTGTAGAAAGTGACTATACTACCTTCAATCCTTACTCCTTGCAGAGCTCATATGAAATTGCATCCGATCATCATTTGGATGCCACCTCCTACCTCCATCCGTAAGCTGTAAGTGTAGGGGATTTAGAAGGTATTGTCTGCTATGTACATCCTTCCTTGCTTTACGCGCTTGTCTGCCGTTTGCCGGGAGTTGATCCTGCTGAAGTGAGTTGTGACACCGTTCTTTTCTACGGCCTCCTTAGGGATGGACGTCTCATCTATACAGCATGTCGTTGCCCCCGTGTCCAGTATTGCTCGGACTCAGAATCTGGGAAGTCTAGGAATGTCAATTTCGACCTGCATGTTGTATAACATGTTGTTGACAATCCTTGGGCCCGTTTGTTGTTGTGCTTCCCTTTGCTCTCCCATGAAGGCTTTGAAAATTTCTTCCTGCACCAGAATGTTAGTATTGTCTTGGAATAAGACGTTGGTGTATTCTTGTTCTTCTCTTTCCTTTCCTTGGCAGAGTTCTTCACAGTCCTTTCACAGGCTTGCTTCTAGCTCCAGTTCTTGCGCCTTTTCTTTATAGTATTCCACTTCTTTTCTCAGTCGTTCGATTTCTCCTTCGCACCATGCAATATAGTGTTGTTGCTCCTGCATCAGCTTTTGCGGAGGAAATGGTGCGGGCAGGGCTGGTGCAACTGGAAGTATTATTTTGAAGTAGTATGGCCCACACAGGTTGCAGGCAGTAACCTTGCAAGTAGGACAATGAATTATTGCCCTTTGTAACATTTGGCGCCTGCAACATGAGCACCGTTCTTCTTGAGGCTGCACAAGGCTGTTATGCTGCCAAGAATGAAGACATTATTCTTGGAAATCAGGTAATGTTACCTGGGGGCGGTAGCCGCCCTCTACTTCGCCAAGAACGTAGATGACCTCCTCCTGTATTAAGGGACTCAGGGAACTGTGGAGATTTTGGGCATCCTCCGCTTCAGATATGCTAAAAATAGCATCGCTCTGTTCCTCCCCTACCTGAACAGAGATCAGGTCATAGTCTTCTGGTACATCGAGTTGCTCAAAGATGGCAACTCACTTGACATTCCGCCTGTCATTTGGGCATTCCCAAGCAAAATGCCCTTCGTTGCCACAAAGGTAGCACTTACAAGGCTTGTTGCGTATGAGGTGCTTCCTTTTTTCTATTCACACGTCTGTGTCGTGCGGTTTCCCTTTGTATGTTCTCGCCTTTCTTGCTCCATACTTCTTTTCTTTGGTATAGTACCCTGGGATTGGAATTTTGCTACAAAAGGAAAGATCTTTGAGGGACCTTTTGAACATAGCATCCTTGCACTCCTACTCCAAGTATTTGTAGGCGAATAGGACTCGGGGTATTACCCCGACATTCACTCCTTGGTATTTCTGGTCGAAGGCCGCTTTCATTCGTCGGCCCAACTCACTTGGCATCTTCATCTAGAACTTCTCAGATAGCTCAGTGCCAATGAATAGCCTTCCTATTTTTGCTGCCAACCTAAGATAGTCATTCATATAAAGGACAATATCTTTAAGATTTTCACAAGAAAATCTTTCTAAGTCCCTGTATGCCGCATCTTGAGCCATGGTCGACCCTTGGGTTGGATCTTCCAATGAGAACACTCTCCTCATCTGGGAGTGGATATTCTGGGTTCCCTCCCTTCCTTCGCCAGCTGCAATGATAGCCTGGTATTCTCCTCCGTACATCATGCGCCATTGTACCCATGCGAGTCTTTCGACTTCACCAAGGAGGTTCTCCATGTATTCAATTTTGTCTCGAGTGTCAGTGAACCCTATGCCCCAGACATGATTTCTGGTGATGCCTTCCCATCTGGAAAATGCATCATCGAAGAGTCCTAGCTGTTATGGGATTACGAACAAGGCCCCACCATTCTGTTGTGCGGATGGGAGAGTCCACATTTCATTGTTGCCCCCTCGCTTGAAGCTCCCCCGGCTTCTATGTTCAAGCATTGGTGTTGTTCGAGATGTTGATGGGTTTAAGTTGGTTGCTGGTGGATAACCTGGAGGACCCATCGTAACATCTTCAGGGGGCATGTATGGCCTGTTTGGGGATGCCGCCGAAGTCAATATACTTGTGTATAATTGTTCGGTCAGTTCCTTTAGGGTTGGATACTCCATTTTTGGTTCTTCCTCGTATCCTGTAGCAATGATGTTAGAGATCGGGGTGGAGCTGGATTTACCTTCTGTACTAGGCTGGGGAGAAGGTGGGTCTCTTTGTTCTGCTTCATCATCATCCCATGTGGGGTGACTTGGAGTAGGATAGTCACAGTAGAAGGATGCAGGGGGTGTGTAGCGTACATAGTAATCAAACTTGCCGCTGGGCTCCCCTAGTGTATCCCATACTTCACCCGGGTGTTGGTGAAGAGGGTCCCCGGGATTTGTGCTACCCCCAGAGAGGGCTTTTTCCTCATCAGAATACACATCCCATATTGTCGCTTGGGATGGGTAGTCCAAGTTTCCTTTAGAGAATTCCTGGCTTTGCAACTGCTGAAAGTAGTCTTTGTCTTCGCTCCCTTCTTCATGCTCCGTTTCTCCTATCAGGATGGCAAGTATTTGAGGGGCTTTGAGCTCCTCCTCATCACTTTGGATTTCATCATCTTCCTTGTTGCAGGACGACCTCCTGTGCATTATAGCCGGCTTATAGCTGCCGAAGCGAAGAGAGATGCTCCCATCCAGGAAGCTTCTACTTATTACCTCTTCAGGTTGTGCTGGAGTAGAAATTTGGGTTGGTCAGACAACACAACTACGCCCCTGCAGCGTCTCTGCTGAGTATCGTCGTCCCGGGAGGGCATGTACTCCATGGCTTGCCAGGTGATCCACGACCACTTGAACCTCATAGGCAAAACCCACGTTCAAGGTATTGGATAACCTCCTGACCAGGCCTCGAGTGATAAGAAGGTTTGACTACCCATTCTGCCAATTCTCGTATCCTCTGGTTAGAATGGAGACTTGTAGATTTCTGTAAAAATCCCCAATAGTCATCATGGCGTCTGGTATGACATAGACCAGCTGGCTACCTTTGGCCAAGTCAACCTCCATCGTGGCTAATAGAGCATGGTCTCCCGCCCACCGATTGTCCCGAAAGACAACCAAAGCCATTGTACTGACCTCCTGTCGGTGCAGGATCTGGATTTGGAGCTGTAGTACTCCGAGGTGTATGTACTGCATCCCGCTTCTTCGTAGCTGGTCGTAGCTTTCTTCCTGTATGAAGGGTAAATCTACTTGATAATTATTAATGCACAGGATTGCTTCTTCTGACCTGTGCATGTACACCCTATGGTGTACATCATCCCTACAAGAATGATAGAGGACATCTGCTGGGACTATCGTAGCTCTCTCCTGCATTGAGAGTCTCATCTACGCCTGTGGGTCCAGTTGCTGCTCCAGTGTATTCTGTGGGGCATTTCTTCCTGTAAGGAACCTACTCATCCTTCTTGTTGCCTGTTGAGCAGTGTGGAGGTGCCTTTGGCTCCTCCGATACCACCATATTTGGTCTTCAAATAAAGGCGAGGATGTCGAAGTGGCCGGTCGTCCCTGGATTACCTGAGAGTTTGTTCTGGATGCCATCATTCTCCAAGCCTTCTTGTCTATTCTTTGAGTATGCAGGATGGGTCTTTAAAGACCCTTAGCTTTCCTTGTACTTCTCGAGGCCTGCGCCCCTCAAGCGGAAGAAGCTTGCTCAGTTGAACAAGGTCGTTGCTTAGTCCTTTTAATTATGTGAGGGACTCATCCCCAGGTCGCCTGGGCTGCCTACTTGCTTCAATCTCAATCTCCCGAGCTTCTTGTTTTGGGCAGGTCCTGCTGTCTAGGACTATAGTTGTGAGAGTTCTGAGGGAAATCTCTAGCTTTGAGATTTCCTGTGTTGTGTGATGGCTTAGTTCAAGTATTTGCTTGAAGTTCTTCATATTAACTTTTGATGAGAGACAAGTTTTATCATAAATCACAGATAGATTATGAGCTAGTTGGTTTGTCAAAACTTTAGTGACTGAGGCAAGGTCAAGGTATTCGAGATTAGAAGCTCGGGAATGTTCATACCACTCCTGAATAAATTTTTCCCATGTTTCAGACATATGAGCAAAAGATTCACAGCTACTAAAATCATCCGAAGGTAAGTTCCAGATTAAATTAAAATTACGCCAGGATCACACAAGTGTGCCCTTGGACTTACAATCGGCCTCTGCCTCTGCTGCCAAGTTAGGACTTGTTCTTTTTCCTGGCTAAATCACAATTTAATCCACATAATACCGCAAGGATAGAAGATAGTTATCTATGAATTTTAACCCAAATCATAACATGGTAGTTAATGACAGGAGATTTGGGTAGTCACAAACCCTTACCTCAAACTCTTAGCACCTTGACCTCCGAGGTGTTTACTCCTCCATATCTTTGCTAAGCTCTGATACCATGTGGTTTTTCGCGGGTCGTGGTGGCGATTCCCGCAGCAAGAAGAAATACGGAGAGATATGGGAGAACTCGAGGATTCTTATTACTGGGAATTGTATTCGTTGTACATATTTTGTTACAATGGAGGTGCCCTTTATATAGAGGGCATGATGATGTAAGCGCTGACATCTGGAGGTGCAATGACCTAAGCGCTTACATCAGAGCTATAGTAGGCTAAGCTATAGCCTTTTTACAAGACTACAAACATAGGCTATAGCCTTTATAAAAGGCTATATATATAGCCTTTATAAAAGGCTACACAAACTGACAACTATAGGTTATAGCCTTTATAAAAGGCTACACAAACTGACAACTATAGGTTATAGCCATTATAAAAGGCTACACAAGACGACAAATATAGGTTCTAGAAAATGACAAATGGTCACTTCTTCTTTGGTCATTTTCCTGGCCGCCTGTGTGCTTCCTGGGGCGCCCGGTGATCGCCAATTTGCTCTTCCCCCCTACTACTACAAGTACTACTACTGCTACTACTTCTAATACTACTTTTACTTCCACTACTGCTTCTGCTACTACTTCAATTACTATTGCTACTACTTCTATTACTACTTCTACTACTACTTCCATAATAACTACTACTGCTACAGCTGCTGCTACTATTATGACTATACTTCTACTACTACCATAGCTACGACTACTACTACTAATACTACTTAAATAACAACTACTACTATTGCTACTAAAAATCATGCTACTACTCAAACTACATCTTCCGCAACTACTACTTCTACTACAACTATTGCTAGTACTTCTAGAGCTACTATTACGGTTGCTTCTCCTACTACAACTGCTACTACTATTATGGTAGTAGTAGCAGCAACAACAATAGTAGTAATAGTAGTAGCAGTAGTAATATTCATACTAGATGTAGAAGCAGTAGAAGTAGGTGTAGTAATTGTAGTATTAGTAGTAGTATTAGTAGGAGTAATAGTGGCTATAGGAATAGCAATTATAGTTGTAGTAGTAATCATAGTAGTAGTAGTAGCGATAGCAGTAGTATTCATAATTATTATAGTTCTAGTAGTAGTAAAAGTAGTAGTAGTATCAATTGTTGTTGTTGTAGTAGTAGTAGTAGTGGCAATACTAGGAGTAGGAGTAGTACTAGTAGTAGGAGTTGAAGCAATAAGAGCAGCAATAGTAGTAGTTGTAGTAGTTGCAAAAGTAGTGGTAGCAGTAGTAGCAACGGTAACAGTAGCAGTAGTAGTAGGAGTAGTAGTAGTGGTAGCAGTAGCAGAAGCAGCAACAGTAGAAGTAGTAGTAGTAGTAGTGATAGTAGTTATAGTAGTTGTAGAATTAGTAGTAGTAGAGGTGGTAGTAGTAGTAATAATTCTTGTTGTTGTTGTAGTAGTTGTAGTAGAAGTTGTTCGGTGAGTAGTAGTTGTATTAGTAGCAGTTGTAGTAGGAGTAGTTGTAGTAGTAGTTGTAGTAGTAGTATTGGGGTAGTAGTAACAGTAGGAGTAGTAGTAGTGGTAGTAGGACTAATCGTACTAGTAGTAGTAATAATTCTTGTTGTTGTTGTAGTAGTTGTAGTAGAAGTTGTTTGGTGAGTAGTAGTTGTATTAGTAGAGTTGTAGTAGGAATAGTTGTAGTAGCAATAGTAGTAGTAGTATTGTGGTAGTAGTAGTAGTAGGAGTAGTAGTAGCAGTAGTAGAACTAATAGTAGTAGTAGTAGTAGTAGTAGTAGAAGTTGTAGCAGGAACAATAGTAGTAGTAGTAATACTAGTAGGAGTAGCATTAGCTATAAGAGTAGTAGTTGTAATATTGGTGGCAGTAGTACTATTAGTAATAGTTGTAGTAATAATAGTAGTAGTAGTAGAAGTAGTAGTAGTAGTATTAGTAGTAGTAGCAGTAGTAGCAGTAGTAGTTGTAGTTGAGGTAGTAGTAGCGGTATTAGTAGTAATAGTAGTAGTAGTGGTGGTGGAGGTGGTGGTGGTGGTGGTGGTAGTAGTAGTAGTAGCAGCAGCAGCAGCAGTAGCAGTAGTAGCAGCAGTAGTAATAGTAGTAGTAGGAGGAGTCATAGTAGCGCTAGTAGCAGTAGTAGTAATGGTAGCAGCAGTTGTAGTATTAGTAGCAGCAACTACAATAGTAGTTAGTAGTAGAAGTAGTATTAGTAGTAGTAGTAGTAGTATTAGTATTAGTGGTAGTAGTAGTATTCGTAGAGTAGTTGTAGTTGACCTAGTAGTAGTTAGTAGTATTAGTCGTTAGATGTTTAGT
>RXID01008375.1:15939-26363 GCA_005019695.1 Trichopus zeylanicus subsp. travancoricus
GTAGCAGCATCAGAAGTAGTAGTAGCGAAAGTAGTTGTAGTAGTTGTACTAGTTATAGTAGTGGTAGCGATAGTAGTAGTTATAGTAGTAGTGGTAGTAGTCGCAATAGTAGTAGTAGTTGGATATGTTGAAAATGTAGCAGAATTTGTAGTAGTAGTAGTAGAAGTGGTTGTTGTATAAGTAGAACTAGACGTAGCAGTAGTAGGAATATGAGTGGTAGTAGTAGCATTATTAGCAGTAGTAGTAGTCATAGTAAAAGTAGTGGTAGTAATAGTAGCAGAGGGAGCAATAGTAGTAGCAGTAGTAGTAAAAGCAGTAATAGCAATATTACTAGAAGTAGTGGCAATAGCAGTGCGAATATTAGTAGTGGCAGTAGTAGCTGGAGTTATCGTAGTAAGAGAAGTAATATTAATAGTAGTAGTAGTAGCAATAGAAGTAGTAGTAGTAGTAGTATTTATGGCAGTTATAATAGCAGTAGAGGTAATAGGATTAGTTATTGTAGTACTAGTAGGAGGTGATGTAATATGAGTAGTAGTAGAATTTGTGGTAGTAGTATTAGGAGTAGCAGTAGTAGTAGTTTTAGTAGTAGTAGAATTTGTTGTTGTACTAGCTATAATTATAGTTGATGTAGCAATTGTAGTAGTAGTAGTGCACATTGCAGGAGTAGCAGTATTAGTTTTTGTAGGAGCAGTTGTTGTAGTAGTACTAGTAGTTACAGCAGAAGTTGCCGCAATAGTAGTAGTAGTATTATTAGCTAGAGTAGTAGTAGTAGTAGTTTTTGTAGCAATAGTTGTAGTACTAGTAGTAGTAGTAGTGGTGGTACCAGTAATAGCAGCTATAGTAGTAGTATTAAAAGTAGTAGTACTAGTTGTAGTAACAGCAGTAGTTGTTGTAGTTACACTAGCAGTAGCAGCAAAAGTACTAGTAGCAGTACTTGTTGTAGTAACAATATTAGAAATAGTAGTAGTAGTCATAGTAATACTAGCAACAGTAGCAGCAGTAGCCGTTGAAGCAGTTGTAGTTGTTGTAGTAGTAGTAGCTGTAGTAGTAGCAATAGTAGTGGTAGTATCAGTAGTGGCAGTAGTAGTAGTAGTAATAGTAGTAGTAGTTGCAGTAGCAGTCGTAGCATTAGTTGGAGGGGTAGCTGTGGTAGCAGTAGCAGCAGCAGTTGTAGTAGTAGTAGTAGCAATAGTACTAGTAGCAGTAGCAGTAGCAGTAGTAGTAGTAAGTGGAGAAATAGTAGAAGTAACTGTAGCTATTTCAATATTAGTAGTTGTAGTAGTAGTAGTAGTAGTAGCAGCAGCAGTTGCAGTAATAAAAGCAACAGCAGTAGTAGTAGTAGTAATAACAGTTGTACAAGTAGTTGCAGTAGTAGTAGAAATAGTAGTAGTGGGAGAATTTGTTGTAGTAGCAGTACCAGTAGTAGTGGTGGTCACAGAGGTTGGAGAGGAGGAGTAGTAGTAGCAATGGTGTCGGTAGTAGCAGTAGCAATAGTAGTTGTAGTAGTAGGAGTAGTGGTAATAGTAGTAGTATCATTTGTAATAGCATTAGTAGTAGCAGTAATGCTGGTAATAGTAGTGGTTGCTGTAGAAAAAGTAGGAGTAGAAGTAACAGAAGTTGGAGTAGTAGTTGTAGCAGTTGTAGTAGTAGCAAATGTAGCAGTAGTGGTAGTAGTAGTAGTAGAAGTAGTTGTAGCAACAGTAGTAGCAGAAGTAGCATAGTAGCGGAGAAAGTAGAAGTAGTAAAAGAAGTAGTAGTAGTAGTAGTAGCAATAGTAGCATTAACAGTAGCAGTAGCTCTAGTAGGAGTGTAGTAGTAGTAGCACTAGCAATAGTAGTAGTGGTAGCAGTAGTTGTAGTATTAGTTGTAGCAGTACGTGAAGCATAGTAGGAGTAGCAGTACTACTGGTATCAGTACCTGTAGTAGTAGGAGTACTAGTTGTTGTGATAGTAGTAGTAGTCGCAGTAGCAGTGGCAGCAATAACAGATGTAGTACTAGTAGAAGTAGTAGAAGTAGCAGTAGTAGCAGTAGTAATAATTGTAGTAGTAGTAGTTGTAGGAGTAGTTGCAATTGTTATACTAGCATTTGTAGTACTAGGATTTGTAGTAGTAGCAGTACTAGGACTAGGAATAGAGATAGTATTAGTAGCAGTAGCATTCGTAGTTGTTGTAGGAATAGCAGTAATAGTAGGTGTAGTGGTTGTAGAAGTAGTAGTAGCAATAGTAGTCGTAGTTGTAGTAGTAGTAGTAGTAGTGGTAGTAGTAGTAGTAGTAGTAGTACAAGTAGTAGTAATAGTTGTAGTAGTAGAAGAAGAAGAAGTAGTAATAGTAGTTGTAGGAGCAGCAGCAGCAGTAGTAGTAGTAGTAGTAGTAGTTATAGTAGCAGTAGTAGTAGAAGTAGTAGTAGTAGTTGTTGTTGTTGTACTAGTAGTTGCTGAAGTAGTAGTAGCAGTGGTATTAATAGTAGTAGTCGTAGTAGTAGTAGTAGTAGCAGTAGTGTTATTAATAGTAGTAGTAGTAGCAATGGCAGGGGTAGCCGCAGCAGCAATAATAGTAGAAGTAGTTGCTGCGGCAATAGCAACAACAATAATAGCAGAAGTAGCTGCAGCAGCAGTGGCAGTAGCACTAGTTTTTGTTGTTGTAGTAGTAGGGCCATTCGAGTCGTAGTGATAGTAGTAGAAGCAACAGCTGTAGAATAGAAGTAATAGTATGGGTGGTACTAGTAATTGTAGTAGTAGTAGTAGTAGTAGTAGCAGTAATAGTAGTAAAAGGAGTAGTAGAAGTACTTGTAGTAGCAGTATCAGTAGGAGTACTAGTAGTTGTTGTAATAGTAATAGTATTAGTTGTACTACTAGCAGATGTAGTAGTAGTGGTAGTAGTAGGAGCTTGAGTGGGAGTAGTAGTTTGAATAGTAGTAGCTGAAATAGTGCTGGTAGTAGTAGTAGTAGTCATAATTGTAGTAGTAGTTGTTTAAGCAGTAGTAGTAATAGGAGTTGAAGTAATAGTACAGGTAGCAGTAATAGTAGTGGTGGTAGGAGTAGAAGTAGTAGTAGTAGGATTCAGAGCAAGAATAGTTGCAGTTGCAGTAGTAGTATTAGTAGTAGTAGTAGTACTAGTAGGACTAGTAGGAGTAGTAGTCAAAGTAGCAGCAACAGCAGCAACAGTAGTAGTTGTAATAATATTAGTAGTGGTGGTGGTAATAGAAGTAGTAGTTGTAGTAGCAATAGCAGTAGCAGTAGTAACAGTACTAGCAGGTGTAGTAGTTGTAGTAGTACTAATAGTTGTTGTGGTAGTAGTTGTTGTAGCAGTAGGAGTAATAGTTGTAGTTGTAGTAATAGAAGTAGTAGTAGCAGTAGTAGTAATAGTAGTTTTAGCAGTAGTAGTCATAGTAGTTGTAGTAGTAGTTGTAGAAATAGCAGTAGCAGCAGCAGTAATAATTAGTATTAGTAGTTGTTATAGTAGTAGTAGTACGAGTTGGAGTAGTAGTAGCAGCAGCAGTGGTAGTGTTGGAGTAGTAGTAGCAGTAGACGGAGTAGTAGGAGTAGTAGTAGTAGTAGTAGTAGTAGTAGTAGTAGTAATAGTATTAATAGTAGTAGTAGTAGTAATAGTAATAGTAGTTGTAGTTGTAGGAGTGGTAGTAGTAGCAGCAGTATTTGTAGTAGTAGTCATATAAATATTTGTAATTGTATTAGTATTAGCAGTAAAAGTAGTAGTAGAAGTGGTAGAGTAACAGAATTATTCATAGTAATAGTAGTTAAAGTAGTAGTTGCAGTAGTAGTGGTGGTGGTGGTAGTAGTAAGACTAGTAGGACTAAGACTACTAGTAGTAGTAGTAATAGCCATAGTAGAGTAGCAGTAGAAGTAGCAGCAGCAGGAACAACAGTTGTAGTAGAAGTTGTAGTAGCAACTACAACAATAGCAGGAGTAGGAGTACCTGTAGTAGGAGCAGGAGCAGCAGTAGTAGTAGTGTGATTAGTAGTAGGTGTAGAAGTAGTAATAATAGTAGCAGAAGTGATAGTAGTGGTAGTCGGAGTAGGAGAAGTGGTAGTAGTGGTAGGTGTAGGAATTGTAGTAGTAGTAGCACAAGTAAGAGTAGGAGTAGTAATGTTAATTTTGTTGTTGCTTCTACTACTACTATTGCTACTACTACTGCTACTAGAACCACTACTACTGCTTCTACTACTTCTGCTTCTGCTTCTACTACTACTACTGTTGCTGCTGCTGCTGCTACTGCTGCAACTACTACTATTCCTACTATTATGGTTACTACTATTACTACTTCCTCAACTACTGCTGCTACTACTACTATTGCTGCTACAACTACTGCAACAATTGCTACTCCTGCTACTGCCACTACTATTACTTATACAACCGCTACTACTGCTACTTCTGTAACTTCTACTACTACTATTACTACTTCTACTACTACTGCTGCTTATACAGCTATTGCTACTACTGCTTTTGCTACTTCTAATTCTACTATTTCTACATTTGCTAATACTAGTGATACTACTATAGGTACTACTACTACAACTTCTACAACAACAACAACTACTAATACTACTCCATATGCTCCTACTATTATTCATGTTACTACAACAACAATAACTACTATTGGTACTACTATAGTGACTACTACTACTACTACTACTACAAAAACTGCTATTGCTACTACTCTTACTACTACTTCAACTGCAATTGCTACTACCTCTACAAATGCAACTGCTACTACTACTACGGCTACTACAACAACTTGTACTACTACTACAATTGCTACTACTACAACTGCAACTACTTTGACTGCCACTACTACTATTGCAATTGCTACTACAACTCTTGCTAATACTACTACTATTAGTGTTGTTGCTACTACTACAAGTTGTACTACTATTGCTGCTACTACTGCTACTACTACTACTACAACTACTATTATAGCAACTACTGCTGCTACTACAATTACTACCACTAGTACTACTACCACTGCTGCTTCTACAATTTCTCCTACTACTCCTACAACTACTACTCCTACTTCTACTACTGAAAATGCTACTAAAACTAAAACTACTACTACAATACTACTATTACGAATACTACTACTACTACTGATACTAATAGAATTACTACTACCACTACTACTACTGTGACTACTACTACTTCTGCTACTAATCATACTACTACTGCAACTACTGCTACAACATCTACAACAACTACTACTTCTACTACTACTACTACTACTACTATTACTACTATATTTACAACTGCTACTATTACTACTACGATGACTACCGCTACTGCTACCACTACTACTACTATTGCTATTTCTGCTACTACTACTACTATTGTCGCTATCACCACTACTACCACTACTATTGCTGCTGTTACTGCTGCTACTACTACTTGTACTACTACAACTGCTACTTCTACTCCAACAACTACACCTTCTCTGGCACCTATTCCTAGTACTACCCGAACACCTACTAATTCGACTACTACTACTCCTCCTATTTCTGCAACTACTTTTGCTAAAAGTGGTATCAGAACCCGATTTGGTGGAAATCAGGTTCAGCTGAAGCCAAGATCAACGAAAGCCATGGTAACCCAAGTGGAGCTTCGGGATTGGTTGACTCACATCGAGGAGATGTTGGGAAATCCTCCAACAGAAGATGCAAGCAACATATGGGCGCAGTTGGCTTAGCGAGAGAGGCAAAATGATGCTCTCAAGGAGGCCCTTGCAAGTGAGGTGAAAAATGCGGAAGAAAGATATGCTGCGATCATGGACTCCGTTAGATCAAGTCTGAAGTCATTTGAACAGGACTTGATGGTGGCAAAGAGAGTGGTGGCAAACTTCACTATTGAAGGCAGAGCTCCTTCAAAGGTAAGAGTCCCGAAACCCCATTCCTTTAATGGTTGTAGGAATGCAAAGGAGTTGGAGAACTTCTTGTGGGATATGGAGCAGTACTTCAAGGCTGATCACAATTTGGAACGGGAGTAAGTCACCATCACCAGCATGTACTTGAGTGGCGATGCCATGTTATGGTGGCGTATCAGAGCATCGGAGAATGCTCGAGCGGATTTCACAAGAATCCCTGAAGAAGCTACAGCATTCGAGAACCATAAAGGAGTATGTGCGGGAATTCAGCTCCCTCATGCTCAACATCACCAACATGTCTGAGGAGGACAAGTTGTTCAACTTTCTTTCTGGCTTGCAGCCGTGGGCTCAAGTTGAACTCCGACGGCAAGGAGTGAGGGATCTTCCTTTGGCCATTGCTTCTACAGAAGGCTTGGTGGATTTCAGATTGATGACAACCACCAAGAAGGCCACAGATGGAAGGAAGATGGGGCGTGCAGAGAAGGATGGCAAGAAGCCTGAGGGTAAGGGCAAGAAGGTTGTGGAACCGAGCCAGTCCAAGCTGTAGCCCACCAATAAAGAGCAGGGCTATTTTATATGCAATGGTCCTCATTGGGCAAGGGAATGTCAAAGGAGGGAAAAGCTATATGCTCTAACTATCAGGGAATCTTAGGAGGAAGAACGTGGTGTGACGGCAACACCACGGATGAATCCATTGCAGCTACTCAGCTCAATGACGGCAGAAGGGCAGCTGCCTTGCAAAGGGTTGATGTATGCATCGGTGCTATTAAATGGGAGGCCTTTTTTGGCTATGCTGGACACAGGGGCAACCAGCAACTTCTTCTCCCATAAGTTGGTAAGTGAATTTGGTTTGTAGGTGCAACCAAGTTCATGGAAAGTAAAGGCGGTAAACTCTGGGCCAACTCTGATGCATGGAATGGCCAGCGCAACCCTCAAAGTTGGAGCTTGGGAGGGAAAGATCAGTGTGACAGTCTCGACACTTGATGAGTTTGATTTTATCTTGGGCATAGACTTCTTCATCCAAGTTAAGGCTAGCTTGATGCCTCACTTATCAGGTATGCTGATTTCTATGGAGGAATCACCATGCTTTCTACAGGCAGCGTATGGAGGGAAAATTGCAGCAGTGAATATGCAGTCTCCTCAATAGCTGAAAGTATGTCTTAATAGGGGTGAGACCACCTATGTTGCAGCACTAATCGAGATACAACTGGATCAGGTCGTGGAGGTACCTGATGATGTTGCAACTATCCTGGCAGATTACGAAGATGTGAAGCCACCAAAATTGCCCAATGAACTTCCCCCTCAGGGGGCAATTGACCACAAGATTGAGCTGGAGCCAGGTGCTAAACCTCCTGCTCAGGCCCCTTATTAATTGTCTAATACAGAACTTTTGGAGCTGAGGAAACAGCTCAATGGATTGTTGGATGCGGGATTGATCCAACTGTCAAAGGCCCCATATGGCGCTCCAGTGTTGTTTCAGAGGAAACAAGATGGTTCATTTCAGAGGTGCATGGACTATCGAGTGCTAAACAAGGTGTTCTCTCGGCTTAGAGAATACAAGCTCTTCATAAAGGAAGAGAAATGTGAGATCTATCGAGGGCGACAGAACCAAGTGGTAGATGCATTAAGCCAAAGGGAGGTGCAATGCTACATTGTTGCACTGTCCACAGTGCAATCAACCATGCTGGAGAGGGTTAAAGAGCAAGTCGACGCGGACCCAGCATACGTCCAACTCAGGCGAGAGGTATGTGAAGGGGTAATTAAGCGTTATTGGCTTGAAGATAACTTGTTGTATGCTAGAGGCAACAGGTTGTACATCCGGAAGGCGGGAGGGCTGAGGCATGAGTTGCTGTGAGAGACTCACGATCCTCAATGGGCAGGACATCCTGGAGGGCAAAGGATGATGGCACTCTTCTCTAGGTCATACTATTGGCCAAAAATGGGGGAAGATGTCGAGATGTACATCAAGACTTGTCTTGTGTGCCAGCTTGATAAGATGGAGAGGAAGAAGAAGGCAGGGCTGCTGCAACCCTTGCCTATTCCGGAGAAGTCATGGCAGTCCACTTCCATGGACTTTATCTCGGGCTTTCCCAAAGTGGATGGGATGAACTCAGTGATAGTTGTCATTGACCGACTCGCGAAGTATGTGGTGTTCATACCAACACCACATGCATGTCCAGCAGAGGTACCAGCTGGGATGTTCTACAAGCATGTGGTGAAGCACTTTGGTGTCCTGAAAGACATCGTCAGTGATCGAGATGCTCAATTCACAAGCTGGTTTTGGACAGCACTCTTCAACTTGATGGGTTCAGAGTTGAAGTTCTCTATGGCTAATCACCTGCAAAAGGATGGCCAAACAGAGTGAATCAATGCCTTGGTGGAGGAATGCTTAAGGTATTATGTAATGGCCAGCCAGCAGAATTGGTTGGAGCTATTGGACACAGCCCAATTTTGTTATAACATCCATAGGTCATTGGCTACAGAAATGAGTCCTGCAGAGCTTGTCATGGGACAGCAACCTCTCACTCATCTCGAGTTGTCTCAATCGACGGACCAAGGAAAGTGCCCTACTGCCTATCGCTTTGACAAGGAGAAGGAGGAGCTGATAGAACAAGCTCAGGACAGCTTGCGCAAGGCAGCAAAATGCATGAAGAGGCATGCAGATGAACGAAGGCGCTCATTAGAGTTCCAGGTTGTGGACATGGTGTTGCTGAAACTTACTCCACAGATATGAAAGAAAATCAGTAGCAAGACCATACATCATGGGTTGGTACCAAGGTATGACAGCCCCTTTGAAGTGATGAAGAAAGTCAGGCAGGTTGCTTACCGGTTGAAGCTACCCAACAGGCTGAAAGTACACCCAACATTCCATGTTAGCTTTCTCAAACCTTTCAATAGGGACTTGCTTGGAGATAGACAGCAAGACAAGAGAGCTCCACCAGTAGTTCGAAAGCAGTTTGACAAAGAGGTCGAGAAGATCCTTGCACACCGGACTATGGGGCAAAGCAAGAAGAATCGACAGACTGACTTTCTTGTGATGTGGAAAGGCGGCAGCGAGGCCGATGCCACGTGGGAGCAGGACTCTATGCTATGGCAGTTTGCGAGACATATCAAGGAGTACATGGATTCTACTCCGACGAGGACGTCAGACTCTCCTAGTTGGGGTGGTTTGTCACACTCATTGTGAGTGGTAGGTGCCACCACAATGAGATCATATAATAGACCTCATGATCTCAGAGGCAATGGAGTGCCTCCAACATATGTGTGCACCGGCATCACACATATGAGGAAACAACCAACTGTGGTGGTCGGTCCCACTATGAGGAGTATCATGCGAGGGAGCGCGTGATCATGCAAGGCAACGGACTGCCTCCAACGTATGTGTTTGTGGGAAGCACACATAGCAGCACGTAACCGAGTCATGACATGTTTGGATGGAGACCCGAATAGTCCAAACAGTCCTGCAGAGTGAGCAGTGGGACAGGTTGGCTAAAGTGAGCTGCAGGTACATGTGAACAAGCTGCACACTTGGCGCTGCAGGCTGAAAACACATGGCTGCAGGCTGGAGAATCAGAGCTGCCACTGTCAAGGGACATGTGACCAGCAAAGAGGCAATTGAGGGTTCATGGGATAGGTGGCTGCAGCTAGAGGAAGACAAGGAAACTATAGGGAGAACATTGTGGAGCATGCTCTCCATGATCCCAACAGGTGGACTGCAGGGAGAACATTGTGGAGAATGTTCTCCATGACCTCCAACAATTGGACTGTAGGGAGAACATTGTGGAGAATGTTCTCCATAATCTCCAACAGGTGGACTGCAGGGAGAACATTATGGGAGTAGGTTCTCCATGATCTCCATGGGTGGCTCATAGCCAAATATGTGTATTATAAATAGACTAGGGGGTCTATTGAGCTGAGACACACATAGGTAAAGAGACTTGTAGTGTCACTCCAAATTAGAGTTGTATTACTTTTATGTGGGCAATAAAAGGTTGGCAAGGTTGCTGTACTTCTTTTCTCCTCCATACTCTTATGGGCTACTACTAGTATTACTACTATTATTGCTTCTACAACTACTACTGCTGATACTGCTACTACTACAACAGTTGTTACTATAGATGCTAGTACTACAGGTACTTCTACTACCATGACTACTACAACTGCTAATGCTACTCCTATTTCTACTACTAATATTGCTAGTACTGCTACGACGACTACTACTGCTACTTTGATAACTACTTCTACTACTACTGCTACTACTTCGGCTACTACTACTACTGTTGCTGCTACAACTACTACTACTACTACTTCTACTCCAACAACTACAACCACTGTTGCTGCTACTGCTACTACTACTACTGCTGCTGCTACTACTACTATTGCTACTATTACTACTGCTACTGCTACTGCTACCACTAATATTGCTGCTGCTGCTCTTGCCGCCAATACTAATAATGCTACTAATACTAATACTACTATTATTGCTGCTGCTATTGCGACTACTACTACTACTACTTCATCTACTACTACTACAACAAGTACTACTTCTGCTGGTAC
>RXID01008377.1:0-36715 GCA_005019695.1 Trichopus zeylanicus subsp. travancoricus
ATATCCTAAGGCATAGCCTTTACAGAAGACTCCAAAAGACGTCGCTTTCATAGGCTGGTAGCTCGTCCTTTGGCTAGGCTTGTCCTCTTGCTAGGCTTTGACTTCTTATTGCGTAGCTCTAGCTGCTACTGTACTGTACAATAGGAATCTACTTTCCAGTATTAGCTACTATACTTCCAAAGTAGCTGTAGTTGCAGTAGTAGGAGTAGGAGTGGGAGTAGTAGTAGCAATAGTAGGAGTAGTAGAACTAGTAGTTTTAGTAGCAGAAGTAGTTGTAGTAGTAGGTGTAGTTGTTGTAGCAGTAGTAGTTATTGTAGTAGTAGTAGCAGCAGTAACGATAGTAGTAGTGGTTGTAGTAGCAAGAGCAACAGCAGTAGTAGTAGTAGAAGTATTAGTTGTAGTTACCGTAGTAGTAGTAGTAGTAGGTGGAGGAGGAGGAGGAGGAGAAGCAGGAGAAGCAGTAGCAACGAAAGTAATAGAAGTAGTAGCTGCAATAGTAGTGGTAGTAATAGTTGGAGTAGTAGTTGCTCTAGTAGTAGTTGTTGTAGTATTAGTAATAGTAGTAGTAGTAGTAGAAATAGGAGTACAAGTAGTAGCATTTGTACTTGTAGAGTAGTAGTTGTTATTGTAGTAGTACTTGGAGTAGGAGTAGTACTAGTTGTAGTGGGAGTAGAAGTAGTAGTAGCAGTAATAGTGGTAGTGGTAGTAATCATAACAGTAGTAGCATTAGTAAGAGTAATAGTAATAGTAGTAGTAGTAGTAGTAGTAGTAGTAGTAGTAGTAGTAATAGTAGTAGTAGTAGTAGTTGCAGCAGCAATAGTAGTAGTAGTAGTAGTAGTAATAGTAGCTGTAGTAGTAGAAGTGGTAGTAGTAGTAGTAGGAGTGGGAGAAGTGGTAGTAGTAGTTGGTGTAGGAATAGCAGTTGTAGTAGGACAAGTAGAAGTAGGAGTAGTAGTATTAATTCTGCTGCAACTACTACTACTATTACTACTACAACTACTACTACTGCTACTAGAATCACTGCTACTTCTTCTGCTACTACCGCTGCTACTTCCACTACTACTACTATTGCCACTATTATTGCTACTACGGCTACTATTGCCACTATTATGGCTACTACTGCTACTACTTCCACTACTACTGCTACTACTACTACTACTTCAACGGCAACTGCTTCTATTGCAATTACTACTACAGCAACAATTGCTACTGTCGCTACCACCATTACTATTACTTCTACAACTACTACTACTGCTACTACTGCTACTTCTACTACTACTATTACTACAACTACTACTACTATTGCTTATACAGCTACTGCTACTACTATTGCTACTACTACTAATTCTACTACTACTACAATTGCTAATACTAGTCATACTACTACAAATACTACTACTACTACTACAACTACTTCTCCTACAACAACAACAACAGCTACTACTACTACTCCATCTCTTCCTACTATTATTGTGGTTACTACTATCACTGCTACAACTACTGCTACCGCTACTACAACTACTACTACTCCTCCTCCTACTATTGTTACAACAACTACTACTACAACCACTACTACTGCTGCTATTAACTCTACTACCATTAGTAGAAATACTGTTGTTACTACAATTGCTACTACTTCTGATACTACTACAACTGCTAGTAGTACAAATACTACTATTACTGTTATAGCTACTACCGCTACTACTACTTCTCCTACTACTAATGCTTCTCCTACTACTACTACTTCGCCTATTACTACTACTGCTACTACAACAACAACTACTATTAATAATAATACAATTACTACTACTACTACTACTACTACAACAACTAATACTAATATTACTCCCACTACACAGCTACTACTTCTACTACTGCTACTACAACCGCTACTACTATGGCTACTACTCCTATTAATACTATTACTACTCCAATTACTATTTTTGCTACTATTACTATGACTACGGCTAGTACTACTACTAATACTATTACTACTACTGCTATTGCAGCAACTACTTCTACTACTATTGTTGCTACAGCTTCTCCGCCTCCTCCTCCTCCTCCTCCTCCTACTACTACTACTACTACTACTACTACTATTGCCACTACTAGCAGCAGTAGTAGTTGGAGTAGTAGTAGTAGCAGTAATAGTTCTAGCAGAAGAAGTAGTAGTTGTTGTTGTTGTAGCTACAATATTAATTGTCATAGTAGCAATATTAGTTGTAGCTGTGGTAGTAGTAGCAAAAATAGTATTAGTCAGAGTACCAGTCATAGTAGCAGCAGAGGTGGTAGCAATAGTAATAGTAGTACCAGAAGTAGTAGTAGTAGCATAAGCAGTAGAAGTTCAAATATTAGTATTCATAGTAGTAGTGGTAGTAGCAGCAGTAGCAATAATAGTAGTTGTAGTAGTAGTACTAGTAGCAATTGCAGCAGCAGTAGTTGTAGTAGTGGTGGTAGCCGTAGGAGTAGTGGTAGAGGTAGTTGTAGTAGTAGTTATTGTTGCTGTAGCAATAGTAGCAGCATTAGTAGTAGTAGTAGAAGTAGCAGTAGTAGCAGTAAAAATTTTAGTGGTAGTCAAATTAGTCGTAGCAGTAGTTGTAGTAGTAATAGAGGTAGTAGTAGTAGTAATTATTATTATTGTTGTTATAGCAATAGTAGTTTTAGTGATGGTGCTAGCAGTACTGGTAGTACTACTAGTAGTAGTAGCAGTAGCAGTAATAGAAGTAGTAGTAAAAATAGTACATGTTGTAGTAGTAGTGGTAGTAGTAGTAGTAGTCATTATTTTTGTTGTTGTAGTAGAAGTAGCAGTAGTAGTAGCAGAAGCAGTAAAAGTAGTAGTAGTATTAATGTCAATAGTAGCAGTAGTAGCAGTAATAGTAGTAGTACTAATTGTAGTAGTAACAATAGCACTAGTACTAGTAGTTGTAGCAGTAGTAGTAGCTGTAGTAGTAGTACTAGTAGGCGAAGTTGTAGAAGTAGTAGTAGAAGCAATAGTGATAGAAGTAGTAGTTGTGGTAGTAGTACTAGCACTAGTAGCAATAGTAGCAGTAGTAGTAGTAGCAGTAGTAGCAGTAGTGACTGTATAAGTAGCTATTGTAGTAATAGTTGTAGTTGTAGTAGTAGAAGTAGTAGTAGTTGTTGTAGTTGTAGTTATTATCGTAGTACTAAAAGTTGCCGTAGCTATTGCAGCAGAAGTAGTAACTATAGTAGGAGTAGTGGTAGTTGTAGTAGTAGTAGTTGCAGCTGTAGCAACAACAATAGTCGCGTTAGTAGTACTAGTAGCAGTAGTATTACTAGTAGTAGTTGTAGGAGAAATAGTAGTAGTAGAAGTAGTGGCAGAAGTTGTACTAGCAATTGTAGCAGTTGTAGTAGTTATAGTCGTCGTAGTTGTATTCGTAGTAGTTGTAGTTGTTGTTGCAGTAGTAATAGTAGCGACTGTAGTAGTAGCAATAGTAGTAGTGGCAGCAATAGTAGTAATAGAAGTCGCCGCAGTAGCAGTAGGAATAGTAGTAGTAGCCATGATAGCAGTAGCAGTAGTAGTAGTACCAGCAGTAGCAATAGTAGCAGCCGTAGCAGTAGCAATAGTAGTAGGTATAGTATTAGTAGCATTAGTAGTAGTAGTAGCATTAGTGGTAGTAGCAGTTGCTATAGCAGGAGTAGTAGTAGTATTAGTTATTGTTGTAGTAGTAGCAGTGGTAGCCGTAATTGTAGTTGCAGTAGAGCAGCAATGGAAGCAGTAGTATTTGTAGTAGTAGTAGAAGAAGTACTAGTAGCAGTGGAGGTGTGGTAGCAGTAGTGGTACTCACTATAGGAGCAGTTGTAGTAGTAGTAGTAGAAGATGTAATACTAGCAATAGTAGTAATTGTAGTAGCAGCTGTAATAGTAGTAGTAGTAAGAGAAGTAAGAGTAGTAGCAGCTGTATTGGGAGTAGTAGTAGTAGCAACAGTAGTAGTGTAGTGGTGGTTTATGTTGTTGCTCCTGTAGTAGTTAAAGCAGTTGTTGTAGTTATTATTGTAGTAGTAGTAGTGGTTATAGTAGTTGTAGTTGTAGTAGTAGTTATAGTAGTAGTAGCAGTAGCAGTAGCAGTAGCAGTAGTAGTAGTTGGAGTAGTACTCATAGGAGTAGTAGTAGTAGAAGGAGAAGCAATAGTAGAAGAAGTTGTGGTAGTAGGTTTAGTAGCAGTGGTAATAGCAATAGTTGTAGTAGTAGTAGTAGTAGTAGTTGTAGTAGCAGCAAAGTAGTAGTAGTTGTCGTTGTAGTAGTTGTGTAGGTAGTAGTAGTAGTAGCAGTAATAGTAGGAGTAGAACTAGCAGTAGTAGTAGTCGTGGTAGCAGTAGTAGTAGTTGTTGTTGTAGAAGCAGTAGCAGTAGTAATGGCAGTAGCAGTAGCAATTGCAGCTATTGCAGTAGTTGTAATAGTAGCAGTAGTAGCTGTTGTAGTAGTAGTAGTATTTGCAGTAGTAGAAGTACCAGTTGTAGGAGTAGTAGTAGTATTTGGAGTAATAGAAGTAGCAGTAGTTATAGTAGTAGTCGTAGCATTAGAAGCAGAAGTAGCAATGATACTTGTATTAGTGGTAATAGTAGTAGCATTAGCAGTGGTACTAGTAGTATTAGCAGTAGCTACTGCAACAGCAGTAGTATTAGCAATAGTAATAGTAGTAGAAGAAGTTGTAGCTGAAGTTGTAATAGAAGTAGTAATAGAACTAGTAGCAGCAACAACAGTAGTAGTTGTAGTAGTTGCATTATTAGGTGTAGTAGCACCAGTAGTGGTAGCAGTAGTAGCAACATTTTTAGTAGTTGTAGTAGCAGTAGTAGGAGTAGTAGCACAATTAGTAGTCATAGTAGTTGCAGTAGTTGCTATTGAATCAGCATTAGTAGTAGCAGTAGCAGCAGTTGCAGTATTAGTAGTTGCAGAAATAGTAGAAGTAGTACCAATGAAATTAGTAAAAGTATTAGTCATAGTAGTAGCAGAAGTAGCCGCAATAGGAGGAGTACTAGTGGAAGCTGTAGCAGTCTAATTGTAGTAGTAACAGTTGTCGTAGTTGTAGGAGAAGTAGACCAGTAGCAGTACTAGTAGCAGTAGTGGAGACCACAGTAGCAGTAGTAGTAGACGTAGTAGTAGAAGTAGCAGAAGTTGTTGCAGTAGTAGCGGAATTAGTTGTTGGTGTTGTAGGAGTAGTAGTAGCAGCTGAAGTAGTAGTTGTAGAAGTAGCAAAAGTAGCATTTGTAGTAGCAATGGAAGTACTATCAATAGCAGTAGAAGCAGTAGTAGCAGCAGTTGTTGCAGTAGTAGTAGTAATAGTATTAGTGGTAGTAGCAGCACTAGCAGTAGTACCAGCAGTAGAAGTAGCAGTAGCTGCAGCAATTGTAGAAGAAGTAGTAGTTGTTGTAGTAGTGTCGTAGTAGTAGCAACAACAACAGTAGTAGCATTAGTCATTGTAGTAGTAATAATAGTAGGAGGAGAAGTAGTGGTAGCTATAACAGTAGCAGTAGTCGTAGTAGTAGTAGTACTTCTGGTAGTTGCCGTAGGAGTAGTAGCAGCAGTAACAGTAGTAGTAGAGTCATAGTAGTAGTAGTAGTAGTACTTGTAGTTATAATAGGAGAAGTAGTAGTAGCAGTAGCATTTTGGCAATAGCAATTATAGTAGTAGTATTAGTAGCAGAAGTAGGACTAGTAGTAGTATTAGTAGTAGTAATAATAGTAGTAGTATTAGTAGGAGTAGTAGTAAAAGTAGCAGTAGTAGTAGTAGTAGCAGCTGTAGCAGTAGTAGTAGTTGTTGTTGTTGTAGTAGCAGTAGTTGTAGTAGTAATAGTAGTAGTTATTGTTGTTGTAGTAGTTGTAGTAATTCTAGTAGTAGTAGTACTAGCATTAGTAGTAGTAGTAGTAGTATTAGTAGTAATAGTAGTAACAGTAGCAATAGTACTAGTGGTAGTAATGACAGTTGTAGCTATAGTAGCAACAACAATTATCGTAGTAGTAGTAGTTGTTGTAGTACTTGTAGTATTAGCAGTGCTAGTAGTAGTAATAGTAGTATTATTAGTAGCAGTAGTAGTAGTAGGAGAAGTAGTAGTAGCAGCAGTAGTAGCAGTAGTATTGGTAGCTGTTGTAGAAGTTGTAGTGTAGTAATAATAGTATTAGTAGTAGTAGTAGTCGTAGTTGTAGTAGTAGTAGTAATAGTTGCATTAGTAGTAGAAGTTGCAGTAGTTATCGCAGTAGTTGAAGTAGTAGCAATAGTTGTAGCATTAGTAGTAGAGTAGCAGTAGGAGTAGTTATAGTAGTAATAGTTGTAGCATTAGTAGGAGAAGTAGTAGTTGTAGTTGCAGTAGTAGTAGTAGTAGCCGCAGTAGCTGAAGCAGCGGTAGTAGCAGTCGTAGCAGTAGTAGTAGTAGCAGCAGTAATAGTTGTAGCAAAAGAAGTAGTAGTAGTAGTTGTAGCAGTAGTATTAATAGTCATAGTAGCAATACCAGTAGTAGCAGTGGTAGTAGTAGCAATAGTAGTATTAGTAGGAGTAGTTGTAGTAGCAGAAGTAGTAGTTGTAGTAGAAGCAATAGAAGTTCTAGTAGTAATATTCGTAGTAGTAGTGGTAATAGCTGTAGTTGTAGTAGTAGTTGTTGTTGTAGCATTAGTAGCAGTTGTCGTAGCAGTAGTAGCAACCGTAGGAGTAGTGGTAGTAGTAGTTATTGTAGCAATAGTAGCAGTAGTAGTAGTAATAGTAGAAGTAGTGGTAGTAGCAGTAGTAATTTTACTGGTAGTCAAAATAGTTGTAGCAGTAGTGGTAGTAGTGTCTGTAGTAGTAGTTGTAGTAGTAGTTGTTGTTGTTGTTGTAGCAATAGTAGAAGTAGTAGCAGAAGTAGCATAGGTCATAGTAGTAGTAGTAGTTGTTGTAGAAGTAGTAGTTGTACTGGCAGTCAAAGAAGTGGTAGTAGTAGTAGTAGCAATAGTAATCGTAGTATTAGTAGTAGTAGTAGTAGTAGTAGCAGTCATGGTAGTAGTTGCAGCAGCAGTAGTAGTCGTAAAAGTAGTAATAGAACTAGAAGTGGTAGTAGTAGTTGCAGTAGCAGCTGTAGTAGTAGTAGTAGTAGTAGTAGTAGTAATACTAGTAGTAGCAGTTGTTGTAGTAGCACCAGTAGTATTATTTGGAGTAGAAGTAGTAGTGGTAGTAGTAGTAATAGTAGTGGTAATTGTAGTAGGAGAAGTAGTGGTAGTACTAGAAGTGGTAGTAGCAGCAGCAGTTGTAGTATTAGTAGTTGTTGTTGTAGTCGTAGGAGTAGTAACAGCAGCAGCAGTAGCAGCAGTAGTAGTAGCGACTGTAGTAGTAGCAGAAGTAGTAGTAACAATTGTAGTGGTAGCAGTAGTTGTAGTTGCAGCTGTAGTAATAGTAGTGGTAGTAGTTGTAGCAGTAACAGTAGTTGCAGCACTAGTAGTAGCAGCAGTAGTAGTAGTGATAGTAGCAATAGTAGGAGTAGTAGCAATAGTAGTAGTCGTACTAGTAGTAGTAGTAGCAGCAGTTGTAGCCGCTGTAGCAATAATAGCAGTAGTAGCAATCATAGCAGAAGTAGTAGTAATAGAAGTTGCAGTAGCAGTAATAGCAGCAGTATCAGCAGTAGTAGTAGTATTAGTAGTAGTTATAGTAGTACTAGTTGTCGTAGTAGTAGTAGTGGTAGTAGTAGTAGTAGTAGTAGTAGTAGTAGTAAATGTAGTAGTTGTAGTAATAGTAGCTATAGTAGCAACAGTTGCAGTAGTAGTAGTAGTAGCAGAAGTTGTGGTAGTTTTACTAGCAACATTATTAGTAATCGTAGTAGTCGTCGTAGTAGCACTAGCAGTAGTAATAGCAGCAGTTGTAGTGGTAGTACTAGTAGTGGTAGTAGTAGAAGTAGTTGTAGTTGTAGTCATAGTAGTAGTAGTAGTAGTTGCAGTAGTAGTGGTAGTAGTATTGGTAGTCATTGTAGTAGAAGTAGTAGTATTAGTAGTTGTAGTAGCATAGTATTAGGAGTTGGAAAATTTGTAGTTGTAGTAGTAGTAGCAGCAGCAGTAATAGTAGTAGTAGTATCAGTAATAGTTGTATTAGTCATAGTAGTAGTAGTAGGAGTAGTTGAAGTAGAAGTAATAGAAAACGTTGAAATAGAAGCAGCAGTAGCAACAATAGTAGGCGGAGTAGTAGTAGTAGAAATAGTAGCAATAGTTGAAGTAGAAGTAGTAGTAGTTATAGTTGTAGTAGAAGTGGCAGTAGTAGCAGAAGTAGTCGTAGTTGTAGTAGTTGTAGTAGTAGCAACAATTGTAGTAGAAGTAGTAGCAGATGTGGTAGTAGTAGTAGTAGTAGCAGTCGTGCCATCCGTAGTAGTAGTAGAAGTAGTAGCAGAAGTCATAGTAGTAACAGTAGTAGTAGCTGTAATAGTAATAACATCAATAGTTGCCACAAATGTAGTAGCAGTAGTAGTAATAACATCAATAGTTGCCGCAAACATAGTAGCAATAGTAGTAATAACATCAATAGTTGCCGCAAACATAGTAGCAGCAGCAGTAGTAGTAGGAGTAACAACAGTGGTAGTTGTAGAAGAAGTAGTAGTTGCTGTAGTAGTAGTAGGAGCAGCAGTAGTAGTAGTAGGAGTAACAACAGCGGTAGTAGGAGTAGAAGTAGAAGTAGTAGCAGTAGTATTTGGAGTATTAGAAGTTGGAGGAGAGGTTCTAGTAGTAGTAGCAGTAGGAGTAGTAGTTGCCGTAGTAGCAGTAGAAGTGGGGGTACTTGTAGTATTAGTAGTAGTAGTAGTTGGTGCGATATTAGCGGATGTAGTAGCAGTAGCAATCATAGTAGTAGCAACAATGGTAGTAGGAGTAGTAGCTATTGTTGTTGGAGCAATAGTAGAAGTAGTAGGGGTAGCAGCTGTAGCAATAGTAGCTGAAGTAGTGGTAGTCAGAGTAGTAGTCGGAGTATCATTACTAAAAATAATAGTAGTTGTGGTAGTAGTAGTAGCAGGAGTACTAGTAGTAGTTGTCATTGTGATAGTAGCAATAGTAGCAGTAGTAGTAGTAGTAGAAGCAGCAGCAGTAGCAGCAGCAGTAGAAGCAGCAATAATAGTAGTAGCAGTGGTATTAGTAGTAGTAGCAGTAGAATTAGTAGCATTTGTAGAAGGAGCAATAGTAGCAGTAGCTGAAGTAGTAGTAGTAGTAGTAGTAGTAATAGTAGTAGTAGTAGTAGTAGTAGCAGCAACAGCAGCAGCAGCAGTCATAGTGGTGGTGGTGGTGGTAGTAGTAGTATTAGTAGTAAAGGTAGTAGCAGTAGAAATAATAGTAGTAGTAGTAGTCGTGGCAGTAGCAGTGGCAATAGTAGAAGTAGTAGTAGTAGGAGTAGTAGTAGTTGTTGTAGTAGTAGTAGTAGCAGTAGCAGTAGTTTCAGTAGTTGGGGTACTAGTAGTAGCAGTTGTAGTAGTCGAAGCAGCAGTTGTAGCAGCAGTAGTAGTAGTAGCAATAGTAGTAGCAGTAATTGCAGTAGTAGAAATAGTAGTTGTAGTAGCAGTAGTAGCAGTTGTACTAGTAATAGAAGCAATAGAAGTAGTTGTTGTCTTTGTAGCTATTGCAGCAGTAGTAATAGAAGAAATAGTAGCAGTAGCAGCAACAGTAGTAGCAGCAGTAGCAGTAGTAGTTGTAGTAGTAGTAGTAGTAGTAGTAGTAGTAGTATTAGTAGTAGAGGTAGCAGTAGCATGAGTAGTAGTAGTAGTAGTAGTAGTAGTATTAGTAGTAGAGGTAGCAGTAGCATGAGTAGTAGTAGTAGTAGTAGTAGTAGTAGTATTAGTAGTAGAGGTAGCAGTAGCATGAGTAGTTGTAGTAGTAGTAGTAGTAGCAATAGTAGTAGAAGTAGTAGTTGTAGTTGTAGTAGTAGTAATAGTAGGAGAAGAAGTCATAGTAGTAGCAGTAGCACTAGCCGTATTAATTTTGATAGTAGTAGTAGTTGTTGTTGTAGTGAAAGTAGAAGTAGTTGTCATTGTAGTTTCAGAAGTAGTAGTAGTTCTTATAATAGTCGTAGTGGTCATAGTGCTAGTGGCATTAGTAGTACTACCAGTAGTCGTAGTTGTAGTAGTAGCAGTAGTAGTCGTTATTGTAATAGGAGTAGCATTAGGGGTAGTAGCAGTAGTGGTAGTAACAGTAGTAGTAGTAGTTGCACCAGTAATAGTAGAAGTAGTAGGAGTAGGAGTAGAAGTAATAGTAGAAGTAGTAGTAGTAGTAGTAGTAGTAGTAGTAGTAGTTGTAGATGGAGTAGTAGTAATAGCAATAGCAGGAGTAGGAGTAGTGGTAGAAGTAGAAGTGGTAGCAATAGCAGTAGCAGCAATTGTTGTCGTTGTTGTAGTAGTAGCAGTAGGAGTAGTATTCGTTGTTTATGTTGTAGGAGTAGCAGTAGTAGTAGTAGTCGTTGTAGTAGTGGCGGTAGAAGTTGGAGTTCGAGTTGTTACAGTAGTAGGAGTAGTAGTAGCAGTAGTAGGAGTAGTAGCAGTAGAAGTTGGACTAGGAGTAGTAGTAGTAGTAGTGGTAGTAGCTACAGTAGCAGCAGGAGTAGCAGTAGAAGGTGTAGTAGTGGTGGTGGTGGTGGTGGTAGTAGTGGTGGTGGTGGTGGTAGCAGTAGTAGTAGTAGTAGTAGTAATAGTAGTAGTCATAGTTGTCGTTGTTCTTGTAGTTGTAGTAGTGGTAGTAGTAGTAGTTGTTGTAGTAGTAGCAGCAATAGTAGTAGTAGTCGTAGTAGTAGTAATAGTAACAGCAATAGTAGTAGTCGTAGTTGTAGTACTCGAAGTAGCAATTGTCAAATTAGCAACAACAGTAGTAGTAGTAGTTGTAGGAGTATTGGGAGTAGTAGTAGTACTTGGGAGTAGTATTAGTAGTAGGAGTAGTAGTAATGGTAGTAGTAGTTGCAATAATAGTAATGGTAGTAGTAGTAGGAGAAGAAGTAGTAATAGCAGTAGTAGCAGTAGTCGTAGAAGTGGTATTTGTTGTATTAGTATTGGTAGTAGTAGTAGTAGTAGCAGTAGAGCTGTAGTAGTATTTGTGGTAGTAGTAGTAGTTGTTGTTGTAGTAGTAGCAGAAGCAGTAGCAGTAGTTGTAGTAGCAATAATGGTAGTAGTTGTTGTTATTGTTGTTGTACGACTAGTTGTAGTAAGACTAGTTGTGGTAATTGTAGCAGCAGTAGTTATAGGAGTAGCAATAGAAGTGGTAGCAGCAGTACCAGCAGTAACAGTAGTAAAAGTTGTAGTAGCAACAACAGCCATAGCAGGAGTATGAGTAGCTGTAGTAGGATCATGAATAGTAGTAGTTGTAGCAAGAGTAGAAATAAGTGTAGAAGTAGTAATTATAGTAGCAATAGTAGCATGAGTAGGAGAAGTGATAGTACTAATAGTCGGAGTAGGAGTAATTCCGCTGCTGCTACTACTACTACTAATACTCCTACCACTATTACTACTACGACTACTACTGCTGCTAGAACCATTGCTACTACTTCTACTACTGCTACCGCTACAGCTACTACTTCTACTATTGCTACCGCTACAGCTACTGCTGCTACTTCCGCTACTGCTACTATTGCTAGTATTATGGCTACTACTGCAACTACTGCTAGTATTATGGCTACTACAGCTATTACTTTCACCACTATTGCTACTATTACGACTTTGCTACTATAGCTGCCCCAACTAATGCTACTATTATTATTTCTACAACTGCTACTACTATTACTTCCACAACTGCTACTACTACTACTACTGTGACAGCGACTACTACTATTATTGCAACTACTGCTACAGCTGTTCATATTGCTACTGTTGCTACTACTACTACTACTAATTCTACTATTACTATAACTACAAATACAAGTAGTACTGCTACAAATACTACTACGACTACTACTACTTCTCCTGCAACAACAACAACAACTACTACTACTACATCTCCTCCTACTATTGTTGTTGTTACTACTACCACTACTATAACTACTGCTACTGCTGCTACTACAACTACTACTACTTCTACTATTGCTACAACTGCTTCTACTACAACTGCTACTACTACTGCTACTACTGCTACTATAACAACAACAACAACTGCTGCTACTACAAATACTGCTACTACTATTACAGCTACTGCTCCTACTATTACTTCTCCTACTATAACTACTTCTACTATACTACTACAACTGCTACTATTACTCTGGCTACTCTTGCGACTACTGCTGCTATTACTGCTACTACATATACCGCAACTATAATTATGGCTACTACTATGGCTACAACTACTACTACGGTTATTACTAGTGCTATTACTACGACTAGTGCTACTACTGCTACTACTATTATTACTACAACTAGTACTAGTACTATGACAACAACTACTACAAATCACAATCCAACTCCTACTACCACTTCTACTACTACTACTACTACTAGGAGTAGTAGCACAGCTACTACTCCTACTCCCACTACAGCTACTACTAATACTACTATTGGTACTACTACATCCACTACTACTACTATTACTATTACTACTACCACTAGTACTACTACTACTACTAATACAACTACTACTCCTCCTACTACTACAACTACTACTACAACTACTATACCTAGTACTACTGCTACAACTACTGTTGTTGTGATTGCTACTATTACTACCACGACTACCACTACTGCTGCTGTTGCTACTACTACTCCTGCTCTACTACTAATACTATATTGCTGCTGCTGCTGCTGCTACTACTACTACAACTACAAGAAGTACTAGAACTAGGACTACTACTATTCATACTACTACTACTACTACTACTACTACTACTACTACTACTACTACTACGTCTACTACTTTTTCAACTCCTACTCCTACAATTGCTACTACTACTCCAACTACCACTACTCCTCCTCCTACTACTACGACTACAACTATTCCTACTCCTACTCCAACTCCCACTACTACTACAACTACTAGTACTGCTGCTATCACTACTCCAACAACAACCATTGCTGCTACTACTCCTACTACAACTCCTGCTACAAGAACTACTACAACAACTACTACTATTTCTACAACAACAACTACTATTACTACTATGACTACTACAAATAGTACTCCTAGCACTGCTACTACTACTTCTATTGTTACTACTAGAAGAACAACTACTATTACAAATACAACTATTCCTACTACTACTACTACTACTACTACTACCTTTACTACTATTCCAACTCCCACTACTACTAGTTCTACTCCTACTACTCGTACTACTACTACTACTACGACTACTACTATTCCTACTCCTACTCCAACTGCTACTTCAAGTACCACAATTGCTGCTACTATTATGACTACTCTTACTGCAACTACTGCTCCTCCTACTACTACTACTGCTACTACTCGTACTAATACTACTGCTCCAAACATGCCTACTACTACAACTATTGCAACAACTGCTACAGCTACTGCAGCTACTACTAATACTACTACTACTACAACAACTACTGCTCCTACTACTGCTACTACTACTACTACTACTATTGCTACTAAGACTACTACTACATTACTAGTGGTACAACTGCTACTGCTACTACTTCTTCCACTGCTGCTATTACTACTACTACTACTACTATAAATACTACTAGTACGACTATTTCTACTACTGCAGCTACTACTATAGCTGCTGCTACTACTACTATTACTACTAGTACTATTCTTACTCCTACACCTATTTTAGCTACTTCTATTTCTCCACCTACTACCACTACTATAGCTACTATGACACCTGCTACAACACCCGCTGCTACCTCAACTCCTACTACTACGATAGCCACCACTCCAACTACTATTACACCTATTACAACTCCTACTCCAACTCCTCCCACAACCACAGCTACAATTACTGCAACTACTAATCCTACTACTACTACTACAGCTGGTACTACTACAACTACTACTACAGCTACTACTACAGTACTAATACTGCTAATACTAATACTGCTACTACTACTCCTACAACTACTACCACTAATACTACCATTCCTACTGCAACTCCGACTTCTACCCCTACTACATCAACTACTACTACTACTACACTGCTACTACTAGTTCTATTACTACTGCGACTATTATAATTGCTGCTGCTACAGCTAGTACTACTACTACTACTACTACTGCTACTACTGCTACTATTACTGCTACAACTGCCACTACTGCCACTACTGCCACTACTGCCACAACTACTGCTACTGTCGCAGCAGCTACTATTACACTACTGCTACTACTCGTACTACTATTGCTACAACAACAACAACAACTACTACTCCTACCACTACTCATACTCACAAATGAACTCCTACTACTACTACTACTCCTACTACTATGACTGCTACTGCAACTGCCACTCGTACACCAACTCCTACAACTACTATTGCTACTACTACTGCTACGTCCACAACAACAACAACAACTACTCCTACTACTACCACTTCTTCTTCTTCTTCTACTACTACTACTGCTGCTGCTGCTGCTACTACTACTACTACTACTACTACTACTATTACTACTACTACTACTACTACTACTACTACTACTATTACTACTACTACTACTACTACTACTACTACTCTGAATACTACAACTGCTACTTCTACTACAATTACGACTACTCCATCTGCTACTATTGCTCCTACTAATACTACTCCTACTATTGTTCTTGCTCATACTAATACTACAACTCTAAATATTCCTACTATTACTACAAGAACTTCTACTACTACTACAACTATTACTACTACTACAACAACTACTATTACTACTTGTACTACTACATTACAACTAGTACAACTGCTACTACTGCTACTAGTATAACTATTACTACTTCTGCTGCTACAGCTACCACCAAAGTAACAACTACTACTACTACAACTCTTTCGGCTACTACTACTACTACTACTACTCCTACTCCTCCTCCTCCTGTTGCTGCTCCTATTACTACTTCTGCTGCTGTTGCTACTAACGCTAGTACTACTGCTGATCCTGCTTCTCCAGCTTTTGCTGCAAGTGCCATTCCTATAGCTACAACTGCTACTAGGACTTCTGATCTTGCTACTACTACTATTAATACTACAACTGTTACTGCTACTGCTACTACTGCTAGTACGGCTCCTGCTGCTCCTACTGCCATTGCTGCTACTATTAGTACTAGTATTGGTACTACTGCTTCCACTTCTACTGCAACTATTGCTACTACAATAGTACTACTACTACTGCTGCTGCAACTATTGCTACTTCTACTACTACTACTACTGCTACAATAACTGCTACTTCTGCTAAAACTACCACTACAACTATTACTACTGTTGCTGTTGCAGCAACCACTACGACTACTACTACTGCTACTACTACTACAACTACTACTACTGCCACAACTACTGCAACTATTGTTGTGCCTACGACTCCACTACTACTACTACTTCTACTACTCCTACAACTACTAATACCGTAAGTACTACTACTACTTTTGTTGTTGTTGCTGCTACTACTACAGCTCCTACTACTTCTCCCACGACAACGACTAATGCTATTACTACTGCTGCTACTATTGCTACTACTATTTTACTACTACAACTGCAACAATAACAACTACTGCAACTATTTGTACTACTATAATAACTACTACTACTACCATTGTTGCTGCTGCCACAGCCACTACTACTACAACTACTGCTACTACAACAGCATCCACTGCTGTTGCTACAACTTCTACTACAACCACTACTACAACAACAACAATAACTCCTACTGCTACTACTATTACTACTTCTACTATTACTAAGATTTATACTATTACCACGACTGTTACTACTATTGTTGTTGCTATTGCTGCTACTACTACTACTAGTACTGCCTCCAATACTACTACTACTTCTACTACTACTACTACAATTACTACTACTACAACAACTACTACTACCGCTGCTACTACTACTCCTACTCCTACGCCTACCGCTTTTACCCCTCTTACAACTACTACTACCTCCACTCCAACTACCACTACTACTACTAGTACTCCAACAACTCCTCCTCCTCCTCCTCCTCCTCCTCCTCCTCCTCCTACTACTACTACTACTATTACTACTTCCACTACTACTAGCACTACTTCTACTACTACTAGTATAATTGCTACTACTGCTACTCCTATAACTACTGGTACTACTACTACTAATACGCATACTGCTACAACTATTGCTCCAACTACCACCACTACTGTTGAAACTACCACTCCTACTCCAACTCCTACTACTATTATTGCTATTACTACTACTGCTAATGTCACAACTACCACTACCACCACAACTAATACTAGTACTACTACTACTAGTGCTAGTATTACTTCTACCACTTGTACAATTCCTACTATTAATAATCCAACTACAACTGGTACTACTTCTACAAATAGTAACACTACTACTACTACTACTGCTGCTACTACTTCTATTACTACTACTTCTTCTAATGCTAACACTCCTACTACTACTACTACTACTACTACTACAACGACAACAACAGCAACTACTACTACTTCTAATACTAACACTCCTACTACTTCTACTACTACAACAACAACAACAACAACTACTACTATTACTCCTCCTACCACTGCTACTACTAGCACTCCTACGACTACAACTACTACTACTACAAATCCTATGACTACTTCTACTCCAAATCTCAATCCTACTATTACTACTACAACAACAACTACTACTACTACAACAACAACAACAACAACTATTACCAGTACTAATATCACTATACTACTACTACTACTAATACCCCAACTTCTATTTCTAATACTACTACTACTCCTACTATGACTCCTAGTACACTCCTACTACGACTACTACTACTATTACTACTACTATTACCACTACTTCTACTACTACTACTACTACAATTACCACTACTCCTACTACTGCTACTGCTACTATACTGCTACTCGTAATAATACTACTACTCCAAACACTCCTACTACTACTACTACTACTATTACTTCTACTACTACTACTACTACTATTACTTCTACTACTACTACTGCTACTACTAGTACTACTACTACTATTAGTACTGCTACTACTACTACTGCTACTACTACTACTACTGCTATTACTAATTTCCTACTACTACTACTACTTCATCTAAAAATACTGTTACTACTCTATTGTTAATGCTGCCACTCCTAATACTGCTACTTCTACTATGACTACAACTACCACTACTACTACTACTACTACTACCACTACTAGAACTACTACTACAACAACAAGAACAACAACAACAAGTACTTCTACTATTGCTGCTACAACTACTACTACTACTGCAACTACAAATATTACTACTACTAATACTACTACTACTCTAACTACTACAACTACAAGAACTACAACAACTACAAATACTACTATTCCTAGTAGTACTATTATTACTACTAGTACTACTACGTCTACTACTATTTCAACTCCAACTACTAATAATGCTACTACTACTACTACTCCTACTACCACTACTCTTCATACTACTACTACGACGACAACTATTCCCACTCCTACTCCAACACCTACTGCTGCCACAACTACTAGTGCTGCAACTACCACTACTCCCATAACTACAACTGCTACTACTATTCCTACTACAACAACTTCTACAACTACTACTATTATTATTACCACTACTACTACTACTAACGTTACTACTGGCATTGCTACTACTACTCCTATTCCTACTACTATGAGAACAACTACTACTATGACTACTACTACAACTACAACTACTATTACTACCACTACTAGCTCTACTACTATTTCAACTCCTACTACTACATCTGCTACTACTACTACTACTCCTACTACTCCTACTACTACTACTACTACTCCTACTACTACACCTACTTCTACTCCAACTCCTACTGCTACTACATCTACTAGTACTGCTGCTACCATAACTCCAACAATTGCAACTCCCACTACTACTCCTACTCCAACTCCTACTGTTACTACAATGACAAGTATTGCTGCTACCACTTCTCCAACAACTACAACTCCTACTACAACTCCTACTACTATAACTACTACTACTACTACTACTATTACCACTACTACTACTACTACTGCTACTGCTACTGCTACTGCGACTGCTACTGCTACTGCTACTGCGACTGCTACTACTACTACTACTACTACTACTACTACTACTTCTCCTACTACTACTACTACTACTATGTCTACTGGTATTCCAACTCCTACTCCTACCACAGCTGCTACTACTACTACGACTACTACTATTCCTACTACTACTACAACTCCGACTACTACTCCTACTACAACAACTCTTACTACAACTATTACTACTACTACTACTACTACTACTAATAATAATAATAATAATACTAATATTACTACTTCTGCTTCTACTGCTGATAGTACAACCACTTGTACTACCTTTACTTCTACTACTAATATTACTGCTACTACTTCTACTACTACTACTTCTACTACTACTGCTACTACAGCTACTATTGCTACAACTCCTACAACTGCCATAACTACTTTAGCTACTACTACTACTACACCTACTACTACTGTAACTACTGCTACTACTACAACAACAACTACTACTACTGCAACAACTATTACTACAACTAGTACTGCTACTGCTACTACTAGTAGTACTACTACTCATATTACTATCAATACTAGCACCACTAATTCTATGACTACTACTATTACTACTACTATGCCTACCATTTTTAGTACTATCACTACTAATTCAACTAGTACTACTACTACTACTAGTACAGCTCCTACCTCAAAAACTGCTTCTTCTACTACTCCAACAAGTAGTACTACAACTACTTCAACTCCAACTATAACTCCAACTCCAACTCCGACTCCTACTGCTACTACTACTTCTACCACTACTAGAACCACTGCTACTACGACGGCCCCAACTCCAACTCATACTACTACTCCTACTACTACTCCTACTAATACTACTTCTACTACTACTGAAACTACGACTAGTACTACTAGTGCTTCTACTAATGCTGCTGTAGCTGGTACATCTACAACTGCTACTTCTACCATTACTACTATTACTACATCAGCAACTACTACAATTACTAGTACTTACACTACAACCACTACTACTACTACTACTACTACAATTTCTACTCCTACTACTACTACAACTACTACCACTACAAACCCTACTACCACTCCTACTTAAACTCCTCCTGCTATTACTACTACTCCTACTCCTACTGCTACTACTACTACTGCAACTACAAACCCTACTACTACTCCTACTCAAACTCCTACTCTTGCTATTACTGCTACTACTACTACTACTACAACTATAACAACAAGAACAAAAACTACTACTCTTACTATACTACTACGACTACTAATCCTAACACTCAGTACTACTACTTCTACTGCTACTACTACAAATACTACTACACATACTACTACTACTCCTCCTCCTCCTCCTAACACTCCTACAACTTCAACTACTACTACTCCCACTACTACTACTACTACACTCCTACTACTACTACTACTACTACTATTACAACTAGTACTACTACTACTACTTCTACTACTACTACTACTACTATTACTACTTCTCCAACTACTACTACTACTCCTACTGCCATTACTGGCACTACTACTCATTCTAATAAAACAACTCCAAACACTCCTACTACAACTACTAGTACGACTTCTACTACTCCTACTTCTACTATTACTACTACTACTACACATACTGCTACTGCTACTATTGTTGCTGCGACTATTACTACTACCATAACTACTACTACTACAACTGCTACTACTACTACTATTACTACTATTACTACTAATACTACTGTTACTATTACTACTACTACTGCTGCTGGTGCTACTACTATTACTACTGCTGCTGCTGCTGCTACTACTACTGCTGCTTCTACTACTAGTACAATTGCTTCTATTACTACTCTTACAAGTAATGGAACTACTACTACTAATACTAACACTACTACTACTACTAGTAATACTGCTACTAATACTAACACTCCTACTACTTCTACGACTACCACTACTACTACTTTTACTACTCCTACTAGTACTACTACTCCTGGCACTCTACGACTTCTACGACTATGACTCCAACTCCAACTACTACTAATACAACAACTGCTACCACTACTGCTACTACTACTACTATTATGCCTACTCTTACTGCAACTACTCCTACTCCTACTACTACTACTACTACTACTCGAACTAATACTACTAGCCCAAACAGTCCTTCTACTACTACTATTGCAACAACTTCTACTACTACTACTACTACTACTGCTGCTGCTGCTGCTGCTGCTGCTAATACTACTACTAGTAATATTACTACTCCTACTACTGCTACTACTACTACTACGGCTACTAAGACTACTACTACATTACTAGTAGTACAACTGCTACTACTACTACTTCTTCCACAACTGCTACTTCTAGTACTATAGTGAAAACTACTACTGCGATAACTTCTACTACCGCAGCTGCTACTACAGTTGTTGCTACTACTACTATTACCACCACTACTACTACTTCTACGACAACTACAACTATTCCTACCCCTACTCCTATTATTGCTACTTCTACTACTCCACCTACTACTACTACTACAGCTTCTATGATACCTACTCCAACTCTCACTGCTACTACAACTCCTACTACTAGGACTGCCCCCACTCTAACTACTGCTACACCTATTACAACTCCTACTCGAACTCCGCCTACAACCACAGCTAGTATTACTGCAACTACTACTCCTACTACTTCTACCGCTACTACTGCTACAACTACTACTACAACAACTACTACTGGTACTAAAACTACTAATACTAACACTACTACTTCTACTCCTACAACTACTACCACTAATACTACTATTGCTACTACTGCTCCTACTCCTACACCTACTCCAACTACTACTCCTACTACTTCAACTACTACTACCACTACAGCTACTACTAGTACTATTACTATTACTACGACTACAATTATTGCTGCTACAGCTACTCCTACCACAACTACTACTGCTACAATTGCTACTATTACAGCTACAACTGCTACTACTACTAGAACTACTGCTACTACTACAGCGGCTGCTACTACAGTACTGCAACTACTTTACAACTACTGCTACAACAACAACTACTACTACTACTCCTACTACTACTCCTACTCACACACAAACTCCGACTACTACTCCTACTACTATGACTACTACCGCAACTACCACTCCTACTCCAACTCCTACTACTACTGCTACTCCTACTATTGCTATGACAACAACAACAACAACAACAACAACTACTACTACTAGTACTACTATTACTATTACTACTACTCCTCCTCCTACTACTACTATTATTACTACTACTACTACTCCTCTTACTACTACAATTACTACTACTAGTACTAGTACTACTGATACTACTACTACTACTACTACTACTAATAATAATACTACTACTACTACTACTAGTACTACATTACTACTAGTACAACTGCTACTACTACTACTACTACTACTATTACTACATTACTACTAGTACAACTGCTACTACTACTACTACTTCCCCTACTGCTACTACTAGTACAACTATTACTACTGCTGCAACTATACCTACCACCCCAACTGCAACAACTACTATTGCTACTATTTTTGCTACTACTACTACTGCTACTGGTACTTCTACTACAGCTAACACTAAAACTACCGCTATTGCTGCTACTACTACTACTACTCCTCTTGCTTCTACAACTACTGCTAGTACTACTACTGATCCTGGTTCCCTGCTTCTCCTGCTACTGCTGCTATTGCTATTCCAACAGCTACAACAGCTACGAGGAGTTTTGATCCTGCTATTACTACGACAAGTACTACTACTACTGCTAGTACGACTCTTGCTGCTACTATTTGTACTACTACTGGTACTACTACTTCTACATCTTTTGCTACTACTATTACTACAACTTGTACTACTACTGCCACAGCTGCTACTTTTTCTACCATTACCATTACTACTACAACCACTACTGCTACTAATGCTACAATGAAAAAAGCTCTACAACTATTGCTACAACTAGTACTACTACTACTACAACTATTCCTTTTGCTGGTATTGCTGCAACCACTATGACAACTACAATTACTGCTACTACTACTACTGCTACAACTACTGCTACTACTGTTGTGCCCACTACAGCACTACTACTACTACTACAACAACCACTACTACAGCAACTACTACTTCTACAACAACTACTACAACTATTGTTGTCATTGCTGCTACTACTACTGCTCATACTACATCTCCAACCACAACAACTACTACTTCGACTCCTACTACAACTATTGCTACTACTGCTTCCATTACTACCACTACAACAACAACAACAACTACTACTACTAGGCCTACTACTTGTACTACTACTACTACTACTACTACTACTACTACTATTGATGCAGTTGCCGCTGTTAATACTACCACAACTACTACTACAATTGCTACTACTACAACAATAATGACTCCTATTACTACTCCTATTACTATTTCTACTACTACTATGATCTATACTACTTCCACTACTGCTAATACTACTGTTGCTGCTATTGTTGCTCTACTACAACTAATACTGCTTGCACAACTGCTACTACTTCCACTACTATTACTACTACTACTACTACCATAAGAACAACAACACCTACTACTACTACTACCACTACGACTGTTGTTACTACTACTACTACTCCTAATCCTACAACTACTACTAATGCTACTCCTACTCCAACTACTACTACTACTATGACTACTACTACAACAGAACGACTACTGACTACAACAACAACAACACAACTAATACAAAACAAAAAAAACAAAAAACACACTTACTACTACTACCGTACGATGTTGTACGACTCCTGACTAAACTCCTATCTACAACTACGACCCTAATTGCTACTCTACTCCAATCCTACTATACTATGACTACTCCTACAACAATAACTACGCTGACTGCAACCACAACAACAACAACAACAACTACTACTACTACGAGCACTACTACTTCTACTACTACTACTTCTACTACTACTACTACTACTTCTACTACTAGTAGTACAATTGCTATTGCTACTACTACTCCTACAACTACTGGTACTACTGCTACTAATACTAACACCACTACTAGTACAACTATTGCTCCTGCTACTACACCTTCTCCTACACCAACGCCTACTTCAACTCCTACTATTTCTCCTACTCCTACACCTACTGCTACTACTATTGCTCCCACTACCACTACTGCTACCGAAACTACCACTTCTACTCCAACTCCTTCTATTAATATTGATTCTACCACTACTGCTACTCCTACTACTACGATTACTGTTGCGGCTGCTACTACTACTACTACTCCTCCTACAACAACTACTACTACTACTATTGCTAGTTATACAAAAACTACTTCTACTGGTACTACTACTATTACTACTACTACTGTTACTCGTCCTACTACTCCTACTGCAACTACCACTACAATTACTATAGCTGCTGCTACTACTACTACTACTATCGTTACTACAACAACTACAACTAAAACTATTACTACTACTACTCCTGCTGTTAGTACTACTACGACCACTTCGATTGCTACTACTACTACTAGTAATACTACTGCTGCTACTATAATAACAACAATAACAATTGCTACTACTGCTACCACTACGCCTTCTAATACTACTTTTACATCTACTTCTACTCCAACAACTACTTCTTCTAATACACTACTACCGCTACTACTACTAGTCATACTACTACTAGTATAATGACCACCACTTCTACTACTAATAGCTCTGCTATAACAACTACTGCTGCTGCTACTATAACTACAATACTACTAAAATGACTTCTACTATTACTTCAACTACGACTACTCCTACAAATATTACAACTAGTACAACTACTACTACTACTACCTCTGCTAAACCTACTACTACTTCTACACCTTATAGTACTACTACTACTATTAATACGGCAACTACTACTACTAATACTACTATTGCAACTACGACCACTATTTCTACTTCTACCCATAAAACAATTTCTACCATTACATCACCTACTAGTATTACTACATCTACTACTACTTATAGTATTGCTGCTACTACTACTACTACTTCGACAACTACAACTACCTCTTCTACCACTACTATTACAACAACAACTACTACTACACCTACTGCCACTATGACTACTTGTACTTCTGCTACAACAACTACAACTCCTACTTCTACTCTTCTACTGCTACTACCTGTACTACTACTAATACAGCTACTACTACTACTACTACTACTACTACAAGCACTGCTGTTGCTACTCCAACAACTACTGCCATTACTACTATTTATACCACCATTGCCACTTCTACTACTACTACTACAACTACTCCAACTGTTTCTACTACCACTACTACTACAACTACTACTACTACCTCTACTATGACTATTGCTACTACTACAAGTACTCCTACTACTACTACAACAACTCTTCCAAATACTACTACTAGTACTACTATTGCTACTACTACTAAACAACTTCTACTACTACTAGTACTCCAATACCTACAACTACTTCTTCCACTAATACTATGACTCCTCCTCCTGCCATAACGATAACTATCAACACAACTACTACTACTGCTACTACTACTACTACTACTACAATTACTACTACAGCTGCTGTTGCTACTGCTACTACTACTACTGCTACTACTATTACTACTACTACTACTACTGCAAGTACAACAACTACTAATATTAATACTACAACAATAATAACAACTATTATTACTACAACCGGTACTTTGACAACTACTACAACTACTACAAATACTACTACTACTCCAGCTACGGCCACTACTACTGCTACTACTACACATGCTACAACTACTACAACTACTACTACTACTGCTGCTACTGCAACTACCTCTACTACTACTAATACAACAACTACTACTATACTACTACAACTACTACTACTAGAAGCACTGCTACAACTCGAACAACTACTACTATTACTATGATTATTACTTCCACTACTACTACTGCCACTACAAATACACCAACTATTACTAGTACTACTACTACTGCTACAACTACTACTACTACTATTACTACTGCTACTATGACTACTACGTCTACTACCACTATTGCTACAACTACCAGTACTCCTACTGCTTCAACAACTGCTCTTACTAATACTACAACTAGTGCTACTACTACTATTGCTACTTCTTCGACTGCTGCTACTCCTAATACTACTACTACAACTCCAGCTGCTACGACTACTCTTGCTTCAGCTACACCTACTACTACTAGTACTACTACAGCTATTAATACAACTACAACTATTGCTGGTACTACTACTACAACAACAATAACTGCTACTACTACTACGACAACAACTTCTAGTACTACTTCTACTTCTACTTCTATAATAACTACTAACACTACATTACTACTGCTACTAGTACACTCCTTCTACTGCAAGTATAATGACTACTACTACAACTATAGCGACTGCTACTACTACTACTACTACCTCTACTGCTGCTACTGCTACTACAGTGACAACAACTACACTACTACAAAAACTACTTACACTATTACTTCACCTACTACTACTCCTACTATTATTACTACTAGTATTACTATAACAGCTGCTACTACTTCTACTTCAACTACTACTACTGCTACTACTTCCTCTACTGCTACCACAACTGCAATTACTACTACTACTACTATTACTACGACAACTACAACTACTACTACTACGACTACTACTACGACTACTACGACTACTACTTCTACTACTACTACTACTACTACTGCCACTACAACTACTACTACTATTTCTAATCCTACTCCTAAAATAATTTCTACCATTACTTTGGCTACTAGTATTACTACCACTACTATTAATTATATTATTGCTACTATTACTACTTCTACTACTACTACAACAACTACAACTATTACTTCCACTACTACTACAAATACTATTGTTACTACTGCTACTAATATAGCTACTAAACACTACACTACTACTACAAGTTTTGCAACTACCCCAACAGCTACTACCATTACTACTATTAATACTACTACCACTACCACTACTGCTACTACAACAACAACTGTTCCAACTATTTCTACTAGTACTACTACAACTACTACTACTACTTCTACGATGACTATTGCTACTACTACAAGTACTCCTTCTGCTACTACAACTACTCTTACTAATACACCTACTACTACTGCTGCTGCTGCTACTTCGTTACTATTACTACTATTAATACTCCTACTACTACTACTCCTACTTCTACAACTACTTCTTCTCCTAATATTGTGATTCCACCTCCTACCATAACTACAACTACAAATACAAGTTTTGCTACTGCTAATAGTACTACTACTACAACTATTACTACCTTTACCTCTACTACTATAATGATTACTACTACTACTACTACTACTACTACATTTGTTGCTACTACTACTACATCTACTACTATAACTACTATTACCACTACTATGCGTACTACTACAATAACTACTACTACTACTACGGTGAGAACAGCTACTTCTACTACTACTACAACTACTACCAGTACTAATACTACCCCTGCTACTGCTAGTACTACTACTACTACCACTCCTGCTTCAACTACTAAAACAACTACTATTACTGCTACTATTGTTACTACTTCTTTTGCTACTCCTATTACTCCTCGTCCTCTTACTACTACTACATTGCTAATAATACTTCAGTGACTACTACAATGACTACTACAACTTCTACTTTTGTTACTACTATTCCAACTTCTACTTTTGGCTATAGTAGCTATAGTAGCAGAAGTAGTAGTGGTAGTAGTTGTTATTTTTGTTATTGTAGTAGTAGTAGTAGTAGTACTAGAAGTAATTGCAAATATGGTGTTAGTAGTAGAAGCAGTAGCAGTTGTAGTAGTAGTAGTAGTTCTAGTAGCAGCAGTAGTAGAATTGTAGCAATAGTAGCAGTAGCAGTAGTAGTAGGAATAATAATAGTAGTAATAGTGGTAATAGCATTAGTAGTAGTAGTAATGGTGGTGGTAGTAGCATAAGTAGTAGTAGACACTATTGCAAAGCTAGAAGTAGTAGTTCCAAAAGTAGAAGCAGAAGTGGTTATAGTAGTAATAGAAATTATAGTTGTAGTAGTAGTCATAGTAATAGTGCTAGTAGTAATAGTTATACTAGCAACAACAACAACAGTAGTAGCCATAATAGTAGTAATAGTTGTAGTAGTAGTAGCAGGATTAGTAGTAGCAATTGTAGTGGTAGTAGTAGCAGCAGTAACTGCAGCAGTAGTGGTAAGAGTAGTTACAACTGTAGTGGTTACATTACTAGTTGTAATAGTAGCAGTCGAAGCAGTAGTTGTAGTGGTAATAATTGCATCAACATTTGTAATAGTAGTAGTAGCAGTTACAGTAGAAGTAGTAGTAGTAGGAGGAGGAGGAGGAGAAGCCATAGTTTTAGTAGTAGTAGTAGCAGCAGCATTAGTAGTAGTGGTAGTAGTAGCTATAGTAGTAGCAGCCACAGTAGTAGTATTAGTTGTCATAGTAGTAATAGTAGTAGCAATAGTAGTAGTAGTAGTAGCACTAGTAGTAATAATAGTTGTTGTAGTATTCGTAGTAGCAGTAGTGGTCGTAGCTGCTGCTGCAGCAACAGCAGCAGTAGTAGTAGTAGTTACAGCAGTAGTAGTAGTAGTTGAAATAGCAATTGAAGTACAAGTAGTAGTAGAACCATCAGAAGTAGAAGTTGTGGTAGCCGTAGGATTAGTAGTAGTAGTAGTACTAGTAACAATAGCAACAATAATTGTAGTAGTGTTAGTAGTAGTAGTAGTAGTAGTAGTAGAGTAGTGTTTGTGGTAGTAGTAGCAGCAACAGCGGTAGTAGCAGTTGTCATAGCAGTAGTAGCAAAAGTAGCTGTCGTAGTTATAGTGGTAGTAGTAGCAGCAACAACAGTATTAGTAGTTGTACTAGTAGTAGTTGTAGTATTAGTAGTGGTAGTAGTAGTCATGGTTGTACGACTTGAAGTCGGAGTAGTAGTAGTGCTAGTAGTAGTAGTATTATGAGTAATAGAGTTGGTGTAGTTGTAGTGGTAGTCATGTTGTAGTAGTAGTAGTAGTTATTCTGATTGCAGTATTAGCAATAGAATGAGTAGCAGTAGTAGTTGTAGTAATAGTAGTAGTTGTAGTATTTACAGTAGTAGTAGTAGTAGCAGCAACATTTCTGACAATAGCAGCAACTATAGTAACAGTAATAGTAGTAGTAGCAGTAGTAGTGGTTGCAGTGGTGGTGGTGGTAGTAGTAGTAGTAGGATCAGTAGTACGCATAGGAGTAGGAGGAGTAGTGGTAGTAGTACTAGTCAGAATAGAAACGGTAGTCGGTGTAAGGGTAGGAATGAACTAGTTGTACTATCAGTAGTGGTAGTAGTAGTAGCAGTAATAGTAATAGTAGTAGTAGCAGTTGTAGTTGTAGTATTAGTGGTAATGGTGATAATAGTAGTAGAGGTAGTAGTAGTACAAGTTGTTATTCTTGTTATATTAGTAGTAGCAGTAGCAATTGTTGTAGTAGTACAAGTAGTAGTAGTAGCAGAAGATGTAGTTGTAGTAGTAGCAGTAGTAATAGTAGTAGTAGTTGTTGTTGTACTAGTTGTTGTTGTTATTATTGTTGTTGTAATAGCAGTCATAGTAGGAGTAGTATTATTATTAGTATTAGTAGTTGTAGCAGTCATTGTAGCATCAATAGTAGTAGTACTAGAAAAAGGAGTACTAGTAGGTGTACTACTAGTAGTAGTAATAGTTGTTGTTGTAGTTATATTAGTAGTAGTTGTTGTGCTGGAGGTGATGGTCGTAGTAAACGTAGTAGTAGAAATAGAAGTAGTAGTACTAGCTATAGTACTAGTAGCTATAGTAGGAGAATTAGGAGTAGTAGAAGTAGTAGTCGTTATTGTAGCAGTAGCAGTCGAAGTAGTTGTTGTTGAAGCAATAGTTGGAGCATTTGGAGTAGTAGTAGTAGTATTAGTAGAACCAGTAGTAGCAGTCATAGTAGCAGTAGGAGCTGCAGCAGCAGTAGTAGTAGTAGCAATATTAGTAGTTGTAGTTAGGGTAGTAGTAGTAGTAATAGTAGGTGTATTCGTAGTAGTAGGCATAATACTAGTAGTAGTCGGAGTAGAATTAGTAGTAGCAGTAGCAATAGTAGTAGAAGTAGTAGCAGCAGTTGAGTAGTAGTTGTAGTTGTCGTGCCTGTATTAGGAGTAGCATTAGAAGTACCAGTAGTAGTAGTCACAGTCGTAGTAAGAAGAGGAGTTGTAGTAGTAATAGTGGAAGTTATAGTTGGAGTATTAGCAGCAGCAGCAGTAGTTGTAGTAGCAGTTGTAGCAGAAGTGGGAGTAGTAATTGCGGAAGCAGTAGTAGCAATAGTACCGGTAGTAGTACTCGCAGTCATAGTAATAGTATTAGTAGTAATAGTAGTGGAAGTTATAGTTGGTGTATTAGGAGGAGGAGTAGTAGTAGTAGTAGCAGCAGTTGTAGCAGAAGTAATAGTAGTGGTTGTTGTAGTAGTAGTAGCAGTAGTAGTAGTATTAGTGGCAGTAGTAGTTGTTGTTGTTGTACGAATAGTAATTGTATTAGTAGTTGTTGTACTAGTAGTAGCAGTAGGAGTAGAAGTTGCGGTAGTAGCTGAAGTAGTTGAAGCAGTAGTAGAAGCAGGAATAGTAGTTGGAGTAGTGGTTGTTGTGGTGGTGGTAGTAGTAGTAGTAGGAGTGGTAGTGGTAAGTACTAGTAGTAGCATTAGTAGTAGTAGTAGTAGTAGTAGTACTAACAATATTAGTAGTTGTAGTTTTAGTTATGCTGGTAGTAGCAACAACCGCAACAGCAATAGTAGAAGAAGTAGTAGAGGTAGCAGAAGTTGTTTCAATAGTAGTAGGAGTAGTAGTAGCAGTAGCAATAGGTGTATTAGTTGTTGTAGTAGTAGTAGTAGTAGTGGTAGGAGTAGTAGAAGTAGTAGTAGTAGTAGTAGTAGAAGTAGCAGCAGCAGCAGTAGTAGTAGCAGCAGTCGTGGTAGTGGTTGTCAAAGTTATAGCAGGAGTATTGGGAATAGTAGTAGTAGTAGTAGTGGTAGTAGTAGAAGCAGTAGTAGTAGTTGTTGTAGTAGTAGGAGCAGCAGTAGTAGTAGTAGTTGTAGCTGTAGTTAGGGTAGTAGTATTAGTATCAATAGTAGTTATATTAGTAGTAGTAGTCGTAGTGGTAGTAGTAGTCGGAGTAGTAGTAGTTGTAGTAGTAGAAGTAATAACAGTAGTTGAGTATTAGTTGTAGTAGTCATGCTTGTATTAGGAGTAGCAACAGAAGTACTAATAGTAGCAGTCACAATCATAGTAATAATAGTGGCAGTAGTAGTAATAGTGTTAGTTATAGTTTGAGTATTAGGAGGAGGAGGAGTAGTTATTGTTGTAGTAGTTTTTGCAGTAACAGTAGTACTAGAAGCAGTAGTCGCAATCGTAGTAATAGTAGTTGTAGTAGTAGTAGTGGAAGTTGTAGTTGGAGTATTAGGAGTAGTAAGTGTAGTAGTAGTAGCAATTGTAGCAGTAGTAGTAATAGTAGTTGTAATAGCAACAATAGTAGTAGTTGGAATAGTAGTAGCTGTAGTAGTAGTAGTTATAGTAGTAGTAGTAGGAGGAGTTGCAGTAGTAGTAGTAGTAGTAGTAGTAGTAGTAGTAGTAGTAGTAGTAGTAGTAGTAGTAACAACATTAGTAGTACTAGTATTAGTAGTACTGGTGGTAGCAGTTGTTGTAGTATAAACAACCGCAGCAGCAGCAGAAGTAGCTGAAGTAGTTTCAGTAGTAGTAGTAGTAGGAGTAGTAGTAGTAGTAGGTGTAGCAGTAGCAGGAGTAGTAGTAGGACTAGCAGTGGTAGTGGTAGTAATAGTTGTAGGATTAGTAGTAGTTGTTGTAGTAGTAGTAATAGGTGTATTAGTTATAGTACCAGTAGTAGAAGTAGTGGTGGGAGTAGCAGAAGTAGACGGAGTAGTAGTTATAGTAGTAGTAGTAGTAGTAGTAACAACAGTAGTATTAGTAGTAGTTGAGAGAGTAGTAGCAGTGGTAGAAGTAATAATAGCTGTAGTAGGAGTATTAGTTGTAATATTAGTAGTGGTAGTACATGTGTTAGTAGTAGTTGTTGTAGTAGTAGTCAAAGATATAAGAGTCGTAGTAGTAGTATCAGCAGCATTAACAGCAATAGTAATAGTAGCAGTAATAGTAGTAGTAGCCGCAATAGTAGTGGTAGTAGTAGTAGCAACAGTGGTAGGAGTAGTAGTAGTAATAGTACTAGGAGTAGTAGTTATTGTAGTACTAGTAGTAGTAATAGTAGTAGTAGTAGTAGTTTGAGAAGTAGTAGCGGTAGTAGTACTCACAGCAGCAGCAATAGCAGCGATAGCAGAGGCAACAACAGCTACAGTAGTAGCGGCAATTGTAGTTGTACTAGAAATAGTAGTTGTTGCAACTGTAGTAGAAGCAGTATTAGTTGTAGTATTGGCAGTAGTAGTAGTATTAGTAGTTGTAGTAGAAGTAACTAAAGTAGTAGTAGTAGTAGAAGTTGTAGTTGTTGTAGTTATTGTAGTAGTCGTAGTAGAAGCAGTAGTAGTAACAGTAGCTACTGTTGTAGTAGAAGTAATAGTGGTAGCAATGTAGTGGAAGTAGCAATAGCTATTGTAATAGTATTAGTGGTAGCAGCAGCAACAATAGCAGGAGTACTTTTAGTACTAACAGTAGTAGTAGAAGCAGCAACAGTAGTGGTATTAGTAGTAGTAGTAGTGGCAGCAGTAGCAATACTAGTAGCTGTAGTCGCAGCAGTTGCAGGATTAGTAGTAGTAGTAATATCAGATGTATGAGGAGTAGCGATAGTAGGAATAGTAGTAGTAATAGTAGTAGTAATAGTAGTGGCGGTCGCAGTAGTACGGGTAGTGGTAGTAGTGGTAGCAGTAGTCACAATAGTAGTAATTGTAGTGGTAGTCATACCAGTGGTAGTTGCTGTAATAGTAGTAGCAGAAGTAGTAGCAGTAGTTCTAGCAACAAGAGTAGTAGTAGAAGCAGTAGTAGAAGTAGTAGTAGTAGTCATCGTAGTAGTAGTAGCAGCAGCAGCAGTAGTAGTTGTTGTTGTTGTTATTGTTGTTGTTGTTGTAGTAGTAGCAGTAGCAGTAGTAGTAGCAATAGTAGTAGTAGCAGTAGTAGTAATAGTAGTAGTAGTAGTAATAGTGTTAGTAGTTGTAGTAGGAGTACTTGCAGTAGCATAATTAGTAGCAGACACTGTTGCAGAACTCGAAGTAGTAGTTGCAGAGGTAGTAGCAAAAGTGGCAGCAGTAGTAGTAAAAGTTATAGCAACAATAGTAATAGTAGTAGCAGCAGCAGCAATAATGGTCGTAGCACTAGTGCTAGTAGTTTAGCAGTTGTAGTAATAGTTATATTAGCTGCAACAGAAGTAGTAGTAACCGTAGTAGTAGTAAAGGTAGTAGTAGAAGTAGGAGGATTAGTAGTACTAGCAGTAGTGGTAGTAGCTTCAACAGCAATAGTGGTAATAGTTAATAGTAGTTGTAGCAGTTGTAGTAGTAGAAGTTGCAGCAGCAGTACTATTAGTAATAGTAGCAATTGTGGAAGTAGTAGCATTAGTACCAGCAGAAGTAGTAGTTGTAGAAGTAGTAGCAATAGTAGTAGTAGTAGGAACAATAGAAACAGTAATAGCAGTAGTATTAGTTGTAGTAGTCGTACGAGCAGTATTGGTTGCTGTAGTAATAGCAATAGAAGTAGTGGAAGTTGTAGTTGTAGCAAGAATAGCAACATCAACATTAGTAGTAGTGGCAGTAGCAGTTGTAGTAGTAGTAGTTGTTGTTGTTGTAGCAGTAGCAACAGCTGCAGCTTTAGTAGTAGCGGTAGTAGCAATTGTAGTGGTTGTTGTAGTAATAATAGTAGTAGAAATAGCAGTAGTAGTTGCCATAGAAGTAATAGAAGTAGCAGCAATAGTAGCAGTAGTAGTAGCAGTAGTAGTAGTAGTAGCAGCAGAAGGAGTAGTAGTAGTAGTAGTAATAATAATAGTAGTAGTAATAGCAGTAGAAGTAGTTGTTGTACTAGTAGTAGCAATAGCGGTAGTAGCTGTGGTCGTAGTAATAGTAGCTGTATTTGTAGTAGTAGCAATAGCGGTAGTAGCTGCTGCAGCAGCAGTGGCAATAGTAGTGATGGTGGTAGTAGTAGTAGTACAAATCGTAGCAGAAGTACTAGTAGTAGCAATTGCAGTTGTTGTACTAGCAGCTGTAGTATAGTCAAAAGTAGTAGTTGAGGTAGCCTAGCAATAGTAGTAGCAGTAGTAACAAAAGCAACAACAATAGTAGTAGTATTAGTAATAGTAGAAGTAGTAGCAGAGAAGTGGTTGCGGTAGTAGCGGCAGTAGTTGCAGTAGAAGCAATAGTCATAGCAGCAGTAGCAAAAGCAGGAGCAGTAGTTATCGTGATAGCAGCAACAACACCAGCAGTATTAATGGTTGTAATAGTAGTAGATGCAGTATTTGAAGTAGTAGTAGTAGTCGTAGTAGTAGTTGTTGTACTAGTCATAGTACTAGCACTACAACTAAAACAACTACAACTACTACAACAACTACTACTACAAATAGTACCACTACTACTACTACAACTACAATTACAACAACTATTTCTAATACTACAACTACTACCACTACAACTACAACTACAACAACAACAACTACTACCAATACTTCAACAACAACTACTACAGCTACTTCTACTACTACTACCACTACTACTACTACAAGCACTACAACTGCTACTTCTTCTACTATTACTTCTAATACTATTACTACTACTATTATTACTACTATTACAACTACAACTATTACTACTACTACTACTACAACTATTACTACTACAGCTACTTCTACTACTACAACAACCACTACTACTATTACACTTACTAGTACAACAACTACTACCACTACAACAACAACAAGAAGAAGAACAACAACTACTACTACTGCAGCTGCTGCTGCTGCTGCTACTGCTTCTACCACTACTAATACTCCAACTTTTACTGCTACAACAACTACTACTACAACTACTACTAATACAATTACTGCTACTACTACTACTACTACAACTACTACTAATACAATTACTACTACTACTACTACTGCTAATACTACTACGACTACTACTACTACTACTACTACAGCTACTGCTACTACTACTGCTACTACTACTACAACTACAACTTCTACTACTACTACTACTACGACTATTACTACTACTACTACTACTATTACTTCTACAACTACTACTACTACTACTACTACTTCTACTAAAACTACTACTACTACTATTACCATTACTACCACTACTACTGTTATTACCACTACAACAACAACTACTACTACTACCGCTACTGCTACTAATACTACTACTACTACTACAACCACTACTACTACTGCTGCGACTACTAGTACTATTACTAGTACTGCGACTACTACTACTACTGCTACTACGACTGCTACTATTACTTCTGCTACTGCCACTAGTACTACTACTACTGCTACTACTACTAATACTGCTACAACAACAACAACAACAACAACAACTACTACTATTATTACTGCTACTACTCCTCCGACAACTATTGCTACTGCTACTGCTACTACTACTACTACTATTACTTCTACTACTACTACCACTACTACTACTAATACAACAACAACAAAAACAACAACAACAACAACAACCACTAGTACTACAACAACTACTACTAGAACAACAACTACTACTACTACTTCTTCTACTATTACAACAACAACAACTACTACTACTATAACAACTACACCTACTACTACTACTATTGCTAGTACTACAACTACTGCAATTACTACAACTACTACAACTACTACAACTACTACAACTACTACTACTATTACAACCATTACTACTACTAATACTACTACAATTACGACTATTACTGTTACTACTTCTATTACGATTACTACTACTATAATAACAACAACTACTACTACTACTAATATTACTACTACTACGACTACTACTACTACTGCTACTACTACTACTACTATTACTTCGGCTACTGCTACTAGTACTAGTACTAGTACTACTACTACTGCAACAACAACAACAACGACAACAACAACAACAACAACAACTACTACTACTACTATACTACTATTATTACTGCTACTGCTCCTACTACTACTACTATTACTGCTACTGCTACTACTACTATTACTTCGTCTACTACTACTACTACTACTACAACAACAACAACAACAACAACTACTACAACTACTGCTACTACTACTGCTACAACTACAACAACTACTACTACTACTGCTACCACTACAACGACAACAACTACTACTACTATAACAACTACACCTACTACTACTATTATTACTTGTACTACAACTACTACAAGTACTACAACAACAACAACTACTACTACTGCTATTACAACTACTACTATAATGATTACTAATAAAACTACTACAATTACTACTATTACTATTACTACTACTATTACGATTACTACTAGTACAACAACGACTTCTCCTACTACTACTACTACCAGTACTGCAACTACAACTACTACTACTATGATTACTACTACTACTACTACTATTGCTAATACTACTACTACTACTATAACAACTACTGCTACTACGATTACTACAACTACTACTACTATTGCTAATACTACTACTACTATTGCTAATCCTACTAGTACTATTACTACTACAACCACTACTATTACCACTACTACAACTAGAACAACAACAACAACTACTACTACTACTTCAACAACAACAACAACAACAACAATAACAACAACAACAACAACAACAACTACTACTACTACTACTATTACTATTACTACTACTACTACTACCGCTATTGCTACTACTACGACCACTATTATTATTACTACTACTACTACTAACACTATTACTATGGCTACTGCTACAACAACAACTACTACTACTACTACAACTACAACAACTACTACTGCTGCTACTACTACAACAACAACTACTACTATTACTACAACAACTACTCCTAATACTACTAATATTACTTGTACTACAACTACTACTACTACTATTACTACTACTACTACTACTACTACTACGACGACGACGACGACGACGATTACTACTACTACAACTACAACAATTACTACTATTACTACTGCCGCTGCTATTACGATTACAACTACAACAACAATAACTACTCATCCTATTACTACTACTACTAGTACTACAACAACAACTACTGCTGCTACTACTACTACTACAATTGCTACTATTACTGCCGCTGCTATTACTAATACTACAACTACTATTACTAATACTACTACTTATATAACAACAACAACTACTACTACTATTACAACTGCTACTATTATGACTACTTTTACTACAACAACTACTACTACGATTATTATTACTACTACTACTAATGCGATTA
>RXID01008380.1:0-14936 GCA_005019695.1 Trichopus zeylanicus subsp. travancoricus
AGCAGCAGTAGTAACAGTAGGAAGAGGAGGACGAGGTGGAGCAGTACGAGGTGGATTAGGAGTAGAAGTAGTAGTGGTAGGTGTAGTAGTGTTAGGAGTATTAGTAGTAGAAGGTGGACTAGATGTAGTAGTAGGAGTTGAAGGAAGTGTAGTAGTAGTAGTAAAAGTAGTTATTGCAGTAGTAGTGGAAGTAGTAGGAGTAGCTGTAGAAGTAGGAGTAGTAGTAGCAGAAGTAGGAGTAGGTGTAGTAGCGGTAGTAGTAGTCGTACTAATAGTAGTTGTAGTAGTTGTAATAAAAGTAGTACCAGCAGTAGTAGTAGCAACAGTATTAGTCGTAGTGGCAACTACTATAGCAGAAGCAACAGAAGCAACAATAGCAGAAGTAGTAGTAGTAGTATTAGTAGTAGTAGTAGTAGTAGTAGTAGTAGTAGTAGTAGTAGTACTAGTTGTTGTCATAGTAGTAGTAGTAGTGGTAATAGTAGTAATAGTAGAAGTTGCAGCAGTAGTAGTTGCGATAGTAGAATTATTTGTGGGAGTAGTAGCAGTGCTAGGAGAGTAGAAGTCGTAGTAGTAGTTCTAGTAGTTGTAGTAGTAGCAGAAGGAGTTGCAGTAGTAGCAGTTGGAGTAGTTGTAGTATTATTTGGTATAGTTGTAGCACTATTGTTGGTAGTAATAATTGTAGTTGTAGGAGTAGTAGTGGTACTTGTAGATGTAGCTATAGTAGTAGTGTAGTAGTAGCAGAAGCAGTAGTAAAAATAGTAGCCGTAGTCGTAGTAGTAGTATCCATAGGAGTAGCAGTGGTAGATGTAGTAGTGGTCATAGTAGTTGTAGTAGTTGTAGTAGTTATAGAAGCAGTAGTAGTGATCATAGTAGTTGTAGTAGTCATGGTAGTGGTAGTAGTAGTGGTGGTGGTGGTGGTGGTGGTAGTAGTAGTAGTAGAACTTGTATTAGTGGTCATAGTAGTAGCAGCAACAGTAGTAGTAATAGCAGCAGCAGTAGTAGTAGTAGTAGTAGTAGTACTACAACTTGTACTGTGGTCATAGTTGTAGTAGTAGTAGTAGTAATAGTCTAGTAAGTAGTAGTGTGTGTTATAGTAGTAGTAGTTATAGTAGTAGTAGCATTAGTAGAAGTGTTATTATTATTATTATTATTAGTATTATTGTTATAAGTAGTAGTAGTAGTTATTGTTGTTGGTGTTGTAGAGGTTGTAGTAGTAGTAGTAGTAGTAGTAGTAGTAGTAGTAGTAGTAGGTGAAGTAGAAGTAGGAGTAGTAGTTGTTGTTGTTGAGTAGTTGTTGTATTAGTAGTAGTAGTACTAGTTGCAGTTGTACTAGAAGTAGTAGTAGAAGTAGTAGCAGCAGTAGTGGTTGTTGTTATAGTAGTAGTTGTAGTAGTAGTAATAGTTGTATTTGTAGTAGTAGTAGTTGTTGTAGTAGGAGTAGGAGTAGGAGTAGCAGCGGTAGAAGCAGGAGTAGGAGTAGGTGGAGTAGTAGTTGTTGTCGTAGTAGTAGTATTAGTAGTAGTGAGAACTATAGTAGCAGTAGTAGGAGTGGGAGTAGGAGTAGGAGTAGGAGTAGTTGCAGGAGTCATAGTGGTTGGAGTAGCTAGAGTAGTAGTAGCAGCAACAGTAGTAGTATTAGTAGCAGTAGCAGTAGGAGGGGGAGTAGGAGTCATAAAAGTAATAGTAGTAGTAGTAGTTGTTGTAGCAACTACAGTAGATGCAGTAGTAGTAGTTATTGTTGCCTAAGTAGTAGCCATAGTAGTAGTAGTTATAATGGTAGTAGTATTAGTATTAGAAGTAGCAATAATAAGAGTAGTAATAGTAGCGGTTGTTGTAGTAGTAGCAATAGTTGTAGTAGCAGTCACAGTAGGAGCTATAGTAGTTGTAGTTATAGTAGTAGTTGTAGCAGTTGGACAACTAGTAGAAGTTAGAGTTGGAATAGGAGTAGTAGTTGGAGTTATAGTAGTAGTCGTGCCACTCGTAGGAGTCGTAATAGTAGCAGTAGCAGGAGTAGCTGTTGTTTTTGAAATATTAGGATCAGGAGTAGCAGTTCTGGTAGTAGTTGGAGTAAATGTACGAGTGCTAATAAGAGTTCTAGTAGCCACAAAATTATTATTATGAGTAGTAGTAGTTGTTGTAGTTGCAGTAGTAGTTGTAGTAGTAGTAGTAGTAATAGTAGTAGTAGTGGCTGTAGTAGTAGTTGCAGTAGTAGTAGTAATAGTTGCTGTTGTTGTTGTTGCAATAGTAGTAATAGTTGTAGTACAAGTAGTAGTAGTTATCATAAAAGTAGTGGTAGTAGGAGTAGTAGTAGTGGTAGCAGTAGCAGTAATAGTGCTAGTAGTAGTAGGTGTAGTGGGGTAGTAGGAGTAATAGTAGTAATAGCAGTAGTTCGAGTAGTTTGAGTAGTGGTAGAAGTAGTAGGAGCGTTAGGAGGAGAAGTATTAGGACTAGTAGTACAATAATAGTAGTAGTAGTTGTTGTTGTTTTAGGAGTAATAGGATCAGTAGTAGTAGTAGTAGTAGTAGTCTTAGTAGCAGCAGCAGTAGCAGTAGTAGTAGTTGTAGTAGTAGTAGTAGTAGTAGTAGTACGAGCGGCAGCCGTAGCAGCAGTAGTACTAGTTGTAGCAGTAGTAGCAGAAGTAGCAGTGATAGCCATAGTAGTAGTAGTTGTTGTTGTAACAGTAGTAGTAGTAGTAGTAGTTTTAGTAGGAGTTGATGTGGGAGTAGGAGTAATTGTACTTGTAGTTGTAGTAGCAGAAGTTGTAGTAGTTGTAGTAGTAGCAGTTGTAGTCTACTACTAGTAATAGTAGTAGTAGTAGCAGTAGTAATAGTGGTAGTAGTTATAGTTACAATAGGTGTAAGAGTAGGAGTAGTAGTAGGAGCAGCAGCAGTAGTAGTAGTAGTAATAGGAGTTGTAGTCCTTGTAGTCGTAGTAGTACTAGTCGTAGTAGTATTAGCAGCAGCAGCAGCAGCAGTAGTAGTAACAACAGTAGTACTTGTTGTAGCAAAACTAGTAGTAATAGTTGTTGTAGAAGTGGTAGTTGTAGTAGTAGTTGTAGTAGTATATGTAGTAGTAGGAGTTGTAGTTGGAATAGGAGTTTGTGTAGTAGTTGTAGTACTAGTAGTGGTAGTAGTAGTAGCAGTAGTAGGTGGAGTAGTAGTAGTTTGTAGTTGCAGTAGTAGTAGTAGTAGTGGTAGTAGCTATAGTTACAGTAGCAGTAAAAGAAGTAGTAGGAGTAGTAGAAGTAGTAGTAGTAGTAGTAGTAGAAGTAGTAGTAGTAGTAGTAGTAGAAGTAGTAGTAGTAGTAGCAATAGTATTAGTTATCGTAGTAGAAGTAGGAGCAGTAGTAGTAATAGCAATAGTAGAAGTTGTAAGAGTTGTAGTAGCTGTAGAAGGAGTAATAGTAGGAATAGCAATAGAAGGAGTAGTAGTAGCAGTAGTAGTAGCATTTGTACCAGATGTAGCAGTAGTGGTAGTAGTATTAGTAGAGTAGTAGCCACAGTATTAGCTGTAGCAGAAGTAATAATAGCAATTGTTGTAATAGAAGTAGTTGTTGTCGTAATAGAAGCAATCAGAGCAGTAACTATTATAGTTGTAGTTGTAGTAGTTATTGTAGTAATAGAAGCATTTAGAGCAGTAACTATTATAGTTGTAGCAGTAGTGGTAGTAGTAGTAGAATTTGTACTAATAGTAGTAATAGCAGTAGTATTAATAATAATAGTACGAGAAATGATTGTAGTTTTAGTAGGAGTTGTAGTAGTAGTAATAGTAATATTGATAGTTATTATAGGAGCATTTCGAGTAGTAGTAGTTGTTGTTGTAAAAGTCATAGTAGTAATAGTAGTAGTAGTTGTTGTAGTAGGAGCAGTAGTAGTTGTAGTTGTACTCCTACTAGTAGTAGTAGCCTTTGTTGTAGTTGTAGCAATAGTAGCTGTAGTAGTTGTAGTTGTTTTTGTGGTAGTAGTAGTCATAGTAGAAGTAGTAGCAATAGTAGTAGTAGTATTGGTAATATTAGCAGTAGTAGAAGTAGTAGTAGTAGTAGTAGTTGTTGTTGTTGTAGTAGTAGTAGTAGTAGTAGTCGTAGTCGTAGTAGTAGTAGTTGAAATAGAAGTAGTAGCTGTAGTAGCAATAATAGTAGAATTAGTAGTAGGAGGACTAGTAATTAGTATTAGTTGTAGCTATTGTAGTAGAAGTAGTGATAGTAGCAGAAGTAGTAGTGCAATAGTAGTAGAATAACCGTAGTAATAGTTGTAGTAGGAGTGGAAGTCGTTGTAGTAGTAGTTGTTGTTATAGTTGTATTCGAAGTACTTGTTGCAATAGTGGTAGTAATATTAGTAGTACTCGTAGTAGTAGTTGTAGCATCAGTAGCAATAGGTGTAGTAGTAGCGGTATTGTAGTAGTACTCGTAGTAATAGTAGTAGTAGTTGTTGTTGTTGTTGTAGCAGTAGTAGTAATAATAGTTGTAGTAGCAGCAGTGGTAGTTGCAAAAGTAGTAGGAGGTGAAGTCGTTGCAATCATAGTAGTAGTCGGAGGAGGAGAATGAGGAGTAGTAGTAGAAGTAGCAGTAGGAGTACTTTTAGTAGTAGAAAAAATAATAGTAGAAGTAGTAATGGTAGTAGTTGTTGTAGAAGTAGTAGTAGTGGAAGTAGTAGTAGTAGTAGTAGTAGGAGTAGTAGTAGTAGTAGCGGTAGGAGTAGTTGTAGTAGTTGTAGCAGTAGAATTAGTAGTATGAATAGTTGTAATAGTAGTCGTTGTTGGAGTATTAGCAGTGCTAGTCGTAAAAGTGCTAGTAGTAGTTTAGATGTAGTAACAGTAGTAGTAGTCATCGAGGTAGTAGTAGTAGTAGTAGTAGTAGTAGTAGAAGTCGTAGTAGTAACAGCATTAGTAGTAGTCATAATAGTAGTAGCAACAGTAGTAGTAGTAGTAGCAGTATTTGTAGCAGAAGTAGTAGAAGTAGAAGTAGTAGTTGTAACAGCAGAAGTAGTTGTAGAAGTAGAACGAGGTGGAGGTGGAGTACTTGTACTGGAAGTAGTAGCAGTAGAACTAGGAGTAGAAGTAGTTGTTGTAGTAATAGTAGTAGAAGTAGTAGCAGTAGCAGTTGTTGTTATTGTTGTAGTAGTAGTAGGGGTAGTAGTAGCAGATGTAAGAGTAGAAGTAGTACTAGTATGAGTAGTACGAGTAGCGGAAGGAGTAATTGTAGTAGTAGTAGTTGTTGTTGTTGTAGTAGTTGTAGTAGTATTAGTAGTAGTAGTAGTATAAGTAGTAGTGGTACTAGTTGTAGTAGTCGAAGCAATACTAGTAACAGTAGAAGTCATTGTTGTTGTAGTAGTTGTAGTAGTAGTTGTAGTAGTAGTAGTAGTTGAAGTACTAGTAGTTGTTGTAGTAGAGGTACTACTAGTAGTAGTAGTAGTAGTAGCAGCAGCAGTAGTAGTAGTGGTAGTAGTAATTGTAGTGCTAGTAATAGAAGTAGGAGTAGCACTAGTAGTAGGAGTTGCGATACAAGTAGTAGTTGTAGTAGTTGTAGTACTAGTAGTCGTAGCTGTAATAGGAGTTGGTGTAGGGGTAGGTGTAGTAATTGGAGAAGTGGTTGTAGTAGTAGTAGTAGTAGTAGTAGGAGTTGTAATAGGAGGAGTCATTGCTGTAAAAATAGAAATAGTAGCTGTGGTAGCAATAATAGTACAACTAGTAGCAATAACAGGACTAGTAGTAGTAGCAGTAGCAGTACTAGTAGTAGCAGTAGTGGTAGTAGCCATAGTGGTAGTAGCAATAGTAGTAGCAACAAGAGTAGTAATTGTAGTAGTAGGTGTTGTAGTTGTTGTAGTAGTAGTAGCAGCAGCAGTAGTAATAGTAGTAGAAGTACTTGTAGCAATAGTAGTCGTAATATTAGTAGTTGTAGCAATAGTAGTTGTAGTATTAGTAGTAAAAGGTATAATAGTAATAGTAGTAGTAGTAGAAACTATAGTAGTAGCAGTAGCAGTAGTAGTAGTAGTAGTAGTAGAAGTCATAGCAGCAGCAACAGTAATAGTAGTACTACTAGTATGAGTAGTAGTAGTAGCAGAATAAGTTCTCGTAGTAGTATTAACAGTAGTAGTAGAAGTAGCTGTAGCAGTAGTAGTAGTAAAAGTAGTAGTAGTAGCAGAAGCTGTAGTTGTAGTAGTAGTTGCGATAAGAGCAGTAGTCGTAGTACTTGTAGTGGAAGTAGTAAAAGCGGTAGCATTAGTAGTAGCAGGAGAACTAGAAGCACTAGTAGTGGTAGAAGGAGTAGTAGCAACAATAACAACAACAATCGCTATAGCCATAGAAGTAGTAGTAGCTGCAGCAGTTATAGTAGGAGTACTTGTATTAGCAATAGCAACTACAGCAGTAGTAGCAATAATAGCAACAGTAGTAGTAGTAACAGTAGTAGTAGAAGGAGCAGCAGCATCAGCAGCAGTAGCAGTTGTAGTAGTAGTAGTAGTAGCAGTAGTAGCAATAGTGGCAGTAGTAGTAGTAGTTGGAAAAGTAGTTGGAGTAGTGGTCGCAGTAGAAGCAGTAGCGATAGTAGTTGTATTAGCAGAAGAAGTACTAGTAATACTAGTAGTTGTAGTAGCAGTAGCAATAGTAGCAGCAGCACCTGCAGTTGTAGTAGTCACTGTAGTAGTAGTATTAGTAGTAGCAGCTGTAGTTGTAGTAGCAATAGTTGTAGCAGTAGTAATAGTAGTGGGAGTTGTAGTAGTAGCAGCAGCCGTAGTAGCTGCAGTTATAATAGAAACAATACTACTAGTAGTAGTTGTTGTAGTAGTAGTAATAGCCGAACCAGCAGTAGCAGCAATGGCAGTAGCAGTATCAGAAGTAGTAGTAGTAGTGGTAGTATTAGCAGTAGCCACAGTAGTATGTTTAGTAGTATTAGTATTAGTAGTAGTAATAATAGTAATAGTAGTAATAGTTGTTGTTGTTGTTGTAATAGTTGTAGCAGTTGTTGTTGTTGTTGTTGTAATAGTTGTAGCAACAGTAGTAGTAGCAATTTTAGCGGTAGCAATAGTAGCAGTAGTACTAGTATTAGTCGTAGTAGTAGTAAAAGTAATAATTGTAGTAATGGTAGTATTTGTTGTACTAGTCATAAGTGGTAATAGTCGTAGTAGTTGTGATAGAAGTGGAAGTAGTAGTAGTGGTAGTACTTGTAGTAATTGTAGTATTGGTAGTAATAGTAGGAGTAGTAGTAGTAGTACGAGGAGGAGTAGAAGTAGCTATAGGAGTTGGAGTAGGAGTAGTAGTATTAGTAGAAATAGTTGTAGTAGTAGTAGTAGTAGTAGTAGTAGTAGCCGCATCCTTAGAAGTAGCAACAGTAGAAGAAGCTGTAGTTATTGTAGTGGGAGCGATTGTAGTAGTAGTAATGGTAGAGGAGCAGCAGCGGCAACCACAGTCGTTGTAGTGGGGGTATTAGTAATGGTAGTATGAATAGTAGTAATAGTAGGTGTAGTAGTAGCAGTTGTATGAGTAATAGAAGTAGTTGTAGCAATATTGGTAGTAGCAGCAGCAACAGTAGCAGTAGTAGTAATTATAATAATAGGAGTAGTAGTAGTATTAGTAGAAGAAGAGGAAGTAGTAGTAATAGTAGTAGTGATTGTAGTAGTAGTGGTAGTAGCAGCTGCTGTAATAGCAATAGTAGCAGCAGCAGCAGCAGCAGTAGTAGCAGTAGTGGTAGCAGTAGCAGTAGTAGCAGTTGTTGTAGTAGTACTAGTAGTAGTAGTAGCAGTAGCAGTAGTAGTAGTTGTTGTAGTAGTAGTATTAGTTGTAGTAGTAGTAGTAGTAGTAGTCGTATATTTAGTAGTAGTAGTTGTTGTAATTGTTATAGAAGCAGTTATATTAGCAGTCGTATATTTAGTAGTAGTTGTTGTTGTAACAGTTGTAGAAGCAGTTGTAGCAGTAGTAGAATTATTAGCAGTGGATCTACTAGCAGTAGTACTAGTAGCAGTAATAGTAGTAGCAGTTGTAGTAGCAATTGTAGCAGTATTAGTAGTAGTTGTTGTAGTGATTGCAGTAGCAGTAGTAGTAGCAGCAGTTGTAGCAACATTAGTAGTATTTTTGGAAGTAGTAGTACTAGTAGCCACATAGTTGTACTAGTAGCAATAGCTGTAGTAGTTGTAGAAGTAGTAGTAGTAGTAATAGTAAATAGCAGTAGTTGTTGTAGTAGTAGCAGTCGAAGCAGTAGAAGTAGTTGCAGCAGCAGTCCTAGCAGTAGTACTACTGCTTCTGTTACTACTAATGCGACTACTTTGACTGCAACTAATACAGATACTGCTTCTGCTGCTACTACTACTAGTACTACTAGTACTACTACATTACTACTGCTGCTGCTACTTCTACTGCTACTACTACTCCTAATACACCTACCAAAACTACTACTATTACTAATAACTACAATTACTACTACTACAACAATTAATACTACTACTGTTATTTCAACTATTGCTACTACTATTACTACTACTACTACTATTTCTACTATTACTATTACTGCTACTAATACTTCTACTAGTACTACTGTTGTTGCTGCTGTAGCTAATGTTGTTGCTACTACGGCTACCGTTACTAATGTTGCTATTATTATTGCTACTGCTACGACTGTTGCCGTAATCACTACCATGGCTACGAGTGCTGCTATGACTTCTACTACTGCTACAACTACTACCACTACAACTACTACTACGACTGCTACTACTACTACTACTAATACTACTACTACTACAACTACTACTATGTCTCCTACTACAACTGTTGCTAATACTACTATAACTGTTACTACTATTACGACTACACTACTACTAGTACTACTACTATGGCTACTTATACTACTACTACTACTACTACAGCTACTTCTACTACTATTGCTGCTATTGATGCTGCTACTACTACTGCAAAAGTTACTACTATTTCTACAACTATTGCTGCTACTGCTACTAGTACTACTGCTACTACTTCTGCTTCACCGAATACTACTACTACTTTTGCCACTACCACTACAACTACTTACTACAACTACAACAGCTGCTGCTACTGGTACTACTACTACTAGCACTACTACTATAGCTATTGCTACTACTATTACTACTAATACAACGACTACTACAACTGCAACTACTGCTACTACTGTCACAACTACTGCTAATATTGCAACAACTATTGCTACTACTACCACTACTGCTGTTACAACTACTAGTAATACTACTACTACTACTTCTACAGCAGTAGCTACTACCCCTACTACTACAATTACTACTACTACCACTACTACTTCTACTATTGCTGCTTCTACTACTACTAATACAACTACTACTATTGCTAATACAACTCCTACTACTAATTATACTACTACAGCATCTACTACTACTACAACAACTACTACTATTGCTGATACAACTCCAACTGCTAATTCTACTATTACTTACAACTACTACTATTGCTGATACAACTTCCACTACTAATTCTACTACTACTACTACTATGACTACTACTACTACTACTACTACTACTACTACTACTACTACTACTACTACTACTACTACAATTACTATTACTACTATTGCTACTAATGGTAGAATATCTACAATTACCTCTACTGCAACACTACTTCTACAACTACTACTTCTCATACAACAATAGCACTACTACTATTACTACTCTTACAACTACTACTATTGCTACTGTTATAACTGCGACAGCAACTCCTGCTACTTCTGCTACTACTACTACTCGTCATTCACCTATCAAAACTACTACTATTACTACTCCTATGATTACTACTACTACTACTACTATTAGTACTACTACTATTATTTCAACTGCTGCTACTAGTACTGCTACTACTAATACTACTACTATGACAACTATTACTACTACTACTACGACTACTTCTACTTCTACTAGTACTACTGCTGCCGCTGCTGCCGCTAATGCTACAGGTGCTACTACTGCTATTACCAATGCTGCTACTATTATTGCTACTGCTACTTCTACGACTGCTACTGTGACTACTACCACGACTACGAGCGCTACTACAACTTCTACTACAACTACAAGGACTACCACTGCAACAACTACTACGACTGCTACTACCATTACTATTAGTATTGGTACTACTACTACTACTACTACGGCTACTACTACTACTACTACTGCTGCTGCTGCTGCTGCTACTACTACTACTACTACTACGGCTACTACTACTACTACTGATAATACTACTACAACTATTACTAGTACTACTACTACTACAACTACTACTAGTACTACTACTATACCAACTTCTACTACTACTGCAACTACTGCTACTACTACTACTACTACTATTACTACTGATGCTGCTACTACTACTGCAACTGTTACTACTTTGGCTACTACAGCTACTAGTACTTCTGCTACTACTTCTACTGCTACTACTTCTACTACTCCTCCTGCTAATACTACAGCTGCTACCACTACAAATACTAACTACTACTACAACTGCTTCTACTACAGGTAATTCTTCTTCTTCTAGTACTACAACTACTACTACTTTCGTTGCTGCTACTTCTACTACTATTACTACTACTATTACTACTAAAACTGCTACTACTGTCACTACTGCTGCTACTATTGCAACAACTACTATTGCTACTACCACTATTGCTATTACTACTACTACTAATACTACTACTACTACTAGTACTACTACTACTACTATAACAACTTTTACAGTAGTAGCTACTACCACTACTACTATAATTACTACAACTACCATAGCTACTTCTACTACTATTGCTGCTGCTACTACTACTACAACTGCTACTATTGCTGATACAACTGCTACTACTGCTACTACTTCAACTACTATTATTGCTACTACTACTGTAATGTCTCCTACTACTACTTCTACTACTACTGCTACTGCTACAACTACTACTGCTACTGCTACAACTTCTACTGCTACTACTAATAGTATTACTATTACTACGATTGCTACTAATGGTACAACTTCTGTAACTACTTCTACTACAACTAGTACTACTACTAGTACTGTATCTCCTACAACTACAGCAACTACTACTACTACTACTCTTATAACTACTGCTACTGCTACTGGTACTACTTATATAACAATTACTACTACTGATGCTACTACTGCTGCTATTGCTACTATTGCTACCATAACTACTACTACTGCTACTTCTCCCACTACAACAACCACTACTACTGTTATTGCTACTCTGACAACTTCTCATACTTCTACAGCTACTGCTACAAGTACTACTGCTTCTCCTACTACTACTTCTACTGCTACTACTACTTTGATTACTATGCTACAAACACTAGCGATGCTAAAACTTCTACTACTATTGCTGACTAACTAAACTAATCTTCTAACGACTACTGCTACTTATACTACTACTATTACTCTACTATTACTACCACACTGCTACGTACTGCGACTGACTTACTACAATTACTACTATTACTACGATGCTACTAATAGTATACTTCTACAATTACTTCTACTGCTATTACTGCTACCACTAATACTACTTCTCCTACAACTACTACAGCTTCTACTATTACTACTATCACACCTACTGCTACTAGTAGTAGTACTACAACTGCAACTACTATTGCTACTACTACCACTACCACAACAACTACTACTACTACTACCGCTACTGCTACTAGTACTACTACTGCTACTACTACTCTAACTACTTCTCATACTACAACTACTGCTACTTCTACTGCTACTACTACTTCTGCTTCTCCTACAACTACTACTACTGCTACACTATGTTTATTACTACTGCTACTACTATGACTGCTATTGTTGCTTCTACTACTACTGCTACTCCTATTGCTGCTTCTACTATTACTGCTACTACTACTACTACTACAGCTATGACAGCTAATACTACTACTGCTACTACTAATACTGCTGCTACTACTGCTTTTGCTGCTACTGCTACTACTATTGCTGCTTCAACTATTATTGCTACTATTACTACTGCTTCTAGAGCTATGACTATTACTACTACTACTCCTACTACTCCTACTACTCCTACTACTCCTACTATAACTCCTACTACTACTATTAGTACTATAACTGCTACTACTACTGCTACTACTAGTAGTTGTAGGAGTAATAGTATTAGAAGCAGTAGTAATAGGAGAAGTTTTAGGAGTGGCAGTTGGAGTATGTGTAGTAGTAGTATTAGTAGTAGCAATAGTAGTAGTTATTGTAGCAGTGGCAATAGTAATAGTAGTTGCAATAGAAATAGCAGTAGTAGTAGCAGTAGCAACAACATTAGCAATTGCAGCAGTAGTAGTGGTAGTAGTTGTATTACAAGTAGTTGTAGTAGTAGTAGTTGTTGTTGTTATTGTTGTAGTAGTAGAAGCAGTAGTAGCAATAGTAGCATTAGTAAGTGTACCAGTAGTTCTAGTTGTAGAAGTAGTAGGAGTAGTAGTAGTAGAAGCAATAACAACAGTAGTAGTAGCAGTAGTAGTGCAGTAGTAGGAGTACTAACAGTATCAGAAGCAATAGTAATAATTTTGGTAGTATTAGTAGTAGTAGTTTAGTAGTAATACTAGTTGAAGTAGTCGGAGTAGTAGTCAGAGTTTGTGTAGGAGTAGGAGTAATAGTAGCTGTAGTAGTATTAGTGGTAGTAGTTATAGTAGTAGAAGTAGTAGTGTTACTATTCGTAGAATTAGTAGTAGTAGTAGTTGTAGTTATAGTAGTAGTAGTAGTAGTAGTAATACTTGTAGCAGTAGTTGTAGTTGTAGTTGTAGTGGTAGTAACAGCAGTAGTAGTAGTAGTAGTGTTAGTAGTAGTACTAGTAGTAGTAGCAGTAGCAGTCGTAGTAGTAGTAGTAGTAGTAGTTGTTGTTGTTGTTATACTAGTAGTTGTAGAAGTAGTAGCACAGGTAGTAATATGAGTTGGAGTAGGAGTCGTAGTAGGAGTAGTAGTAATGGGTAGTAGTAGTTGGAAGTGTTGTCAGAGTAGGTGTAGGAATAGTAGTAGAAGTAGTAGTAGGAGTAGGTGTAGGAATAGTAGTAGTTGTAGTAGTAATAGTAGTAGGAGCTACAACAGTAGCATCTGTGGTTGTAGTAGTAGTTGGTGTTGTATTCATAGTAGTAGTAGCACCAACAACAATCACAGTAGCAAGAGCAGCAGGAGTAGTAGTAGCTGTAGTAGTAGCTACAGCAGTTGTAGTAGGAGTGGTTGTATTTGCAACAACAACTATAGCAGTTGTAGTAGTAATAATAATAGCAATAGTAGCAGCAGTAGTCATAGTAGTAGTAGTATTAGTAGCGGTAGTATTAATAGTAGTAATAGTAGTTGTAATAGTAGTAGTTCTACTAGAAATCGAAGTTGTAATAGTAATACTAGTAGCGATAGTAGTAACAGTAGCAACAGCAGTACTAACAGTAATAGTAGGAGGAGTAGTAGTAGTAGACAAAGAGGAAGAGGAAGAAGAAGAAGAGGAAGTAGTAGTAGTGGTTGTAGCAGTAATTGTAGTAGTAGTGGTAGTAGCAGTAATTGTAGTAGTAGTGGTAGTAGCAGCTGCTGTAATAGTAGTAGTAGTAGCAGCTGCTGTAATAGTAGTATTAGTAGCAACAATAGTAGTAGCAGCAGTAGGAGCATCAGGAGTAGCAGTAGCAGTTGTAGTAGTAGTGGTAGTAGTAGTGGTAGTAGAAGCAGTAGTAGTGGTAGGTAGTAGTAGCAGTAGCAACAGTGGCCGTTGCAGTCGTATTTTTGGTAGTTGTAGTAGTTGTGGCAGAAGTAGAAGTAGTTGTTATAGTAGTAGAAGTAGTAGCAGTGGAGGGAGTAGTAGTAGTACTAGTTGCAATAGTAGCAGTAATAGTAGTAGTAGCCACACTAGCAGCAGCAGCAATAGTAGTAGTAGTGGTTGCAGTAATAGTAGTAGCAGTAGTAGTGGTAACATTAGTAGTAATATTGGCAGTAGTAGTACTAGTAGTCGCGTAGTAATAATAGTATTAGTAGTAGTAGCAGCAGCAGTAGTAGTAGGAGCAGTATTAGTAGTAATAGTAGTAGTAGTAGTAGTAATGGTAGTAGTAGTAGCAGTAGTAGTTGTAGCAGTAGTAGATGTAGCAGTAGCACTCGTAGCCATAGTAGTAGTCGCTGTAGCAGTCGTAGCAGTAGTACTACTACTATTGCTCCTACTTCTCTGGCTACTACTATTATTGTTACTACTACTGCTGCTACTTCTACTGCTACTACTACTGGCAAGACACCTACCAAAACTACTACTATTGCTAATGGTACTACTATGATTACTACTACTACCACAATTAATACTACTACTATTATTTCAACTATTGTTACTACTACTACTACTACTACTACTACTACTACTATTACTTCTATTACTACTTCTACTACTACAACTTCTACTTCTACTAGTACTACTGCTGCTACGGCAACCGCTAATGCTGCTGTTACTACTTTGAGTATTACTAATGCACATACTATTATTACTACTACTACTGCTACGACAGCTGCTGTGACAACAACCATGACTACGTGTGCTGCTGTAACTTCTACTACTACTACAACCACCACCGCTACTAGTACTACTATGATTGCGATTACTACTAGTATTACCCCTTTTACTACTACTACTTCTATTACTACTCGGTTACTTCTACTACTACTCGGCTACTTCTACTAGTACTACTACTCCTACAACTACTACTACTCCTACAACTGATGTTGCTGCTACTACTAGAACTGCTACTACTGCGGCTACTACTGCTGCTAGTACTACGACTTTTACTTCTTTGCTACTACTTCTCCTACTCCTACTACTGCTATGACTACTTCTACTACTACTACTCCTCCTCCTACTACTACTGCTACTACCAGTACCACTACTAACTACTGCTACTACTACTACTACTACTACTACTACTACTAC
>RXID01008381.1:0-13191 GCA_005019695.1 Trichopus zeylanicus subsp. travancoricus
TACTACTACTACTACTACTACTACTACTACTACTACTACTAGTACTGCAACTACTAATACTACAACTACTTCTATTTCTACCACTACTACTACTGCTACTAGTACTATTAGCACTACTACTACCAGTGCCAATACTGCTATTGCTACAACAACTACTACAACAACAACTACTACTACTAGTAGTAGTACTCCTGCTGCTACTGCTACTCCTGCATCCACTACCACTACTACTATTACTACTACTATTGCTTTTTCTACAACAAATAATACTACTACTACGACCACTACTATTGCTACAAGTAGTATGACTACCTCTACTAGAACTCCTGCTACTACTTCTACTACTACTAATACTACTACCACTTCTAAAACTACTAATATTGTTGCTACTACTACTACTATTATTTCTATGACTACTTCGACTACTACAACAACAACTACACTACAACTACTAATACTACTACTACTAGTACTTCTACTACTACTACTACTACTGCTACTCCTACTCCTACTACTTCTACAACAACTACACCTACCACTACAGATACTTCTGCTTCTAATACTACTACCACAACAATAACAACAACAGCTACTACAATTATTACCACTACTACTGCTACTACTACTACTACTACTCCTACTACAGCTACATTGACAACTACCCCGACTGCTACTAATACACCTTCTGCTTCTCCTCCTACTACTTTTGCTGCTACTACTACTAGTCCTACTCCGGCTGCCGCTACTGCTGTTGCTTATAATAATCCTAATACTACTACTATGACTACTAATACTTCTTCCACACCAACAATAAAATCAACTACTACTACTAGAACTCCTGCTGCGGTTGCAACTAGTCCTACTACTACTACTACTACTACTACTACTACTACTACTATTACAACTAAGACTACTCCTACTAATGCAGCTACTCCTACTACTACATCTACTACTACCAACTACAACAACTACACCTACTAGTATAGCTACTAAAACTACTGTTACTACTACTACTACTACTACTACTACTACTGCAACTACTACTTCTACTCCAACTGCTATTATTACTACTTCTACTACTGCTGCTGCTGCTATAATGATAATTATTATTACTACTACTACTACTACTTTTGCTATTACTCCCGCTAGTACTATTCCTACAACTACTCCTGCTATTACTACTACCACTATGACTGCTACTGCTACTCCTATGCTACTACAACTACTTCCACAACTGCTACCACGCCTACCACTACAACTGCCGATACCACTACTACAACTGTTACTGCTACTACTCCTACTCCTCCTCCTCCTACTACTACTACAACCACTATGGCTACCACAAATACTCCTACTACATTGCTACTATTACTACTTCAACTAATACTGCTAGTGCTGCTACTCCTACCACTACTACTTCTCCTACTACTACTGCTGCTGCTGCTACTTCTGCTATAACTACTACTGTTACTACAACTACTACTAATTTTGATACTACTACTACTACCACTACTACTACTGTTGCTACTTCAACTACTACAGCTATTATTAGGATTACTAGTACTTCTATAGTTACAACTTCCACTACTACTACCGCTATTACTGTTGCTCCTACTACAACTACTCCACTGCTATTACTAATGCTACTACTACCACCACCACCACTACTGCTACCACTACAACTACTACTACAATGCTAATGCTATTACTACTTTGACTACTGCTACTGTTTTTACTAATACTACGTCAACTACTTCTACTACCACAGCAACTACTCCTCCCCCTATTGCTGCCTCTCCTGCTGCAGCTACTACAACCGCTACTTCTCCTATTACTACGCCTACTACTACTACTACAACTGCTACTACTGCTACTACTACTACGCCTTTGGCTACTGGTACTACTACTACTATTACTATCGCTACTTTCGCTACTATTGTGGCTACACTTGTACTGCTACAACTACTATTGCTACTACAACTAGTACTGCTACTGCTACTCCTACTACACCTTCTGCTACTACAACTACACCTACTGCTGCTTCAACAAATACTAGTACTACTACTCAAACCACTACTAGAACTCCTACTACTATAACTATTGCTACTGCTACTACTGCTGCTACTACCACTACTACTACTAATACTACCACTACTACTACTTCTCCTGCTGCTACTCCTACTACTAGTACAGCTACTACTACTACAACAAGAACACTTACACCTACTACTACTGCTACTACTACTGTTGCTACTGCAACAAAAACAACAATAACTACTACTACAACAACAACAATAACTACTGTTACTACTACTACTACTACTACTACTACTACTACTACTACTACTACTACTACTACTACTACTACTACAACAATAACAACAACCACTACTACTACTACTACTACTACTACAACTACTACTACTACTACTACTACTACTACTACTACTACTACTCCTACTACTACTACTACTACTACTATTGCTACTACTGCTTCCGCTACTACTGCTACAACAACTATTACACTGACAACTACTCCTACTCTTACTACTACTGCTACAATAACTATTACACTGACAACTACTCCTACTCGTACTCTTACTACTACTGCTACAACTATTCCTACTACTACTATGACTACCACTACTAATTGTATTGCTCATGTTGCTACTAATGCTGCTCCTGCTACTCCTACTACTACCACTACTATTACTACAACAACTACAACAACTACTACAACTACTTTTGATTCTTCTACGATAGCAGCAACAACAACAACTACTAGTAGTATTCCTACTGTTGCTATTCCAACTACTACTACTACTACAACTACTACTACAACAATAACAATAACTACTACTACTACTACAACTTCTTCTATAACTTCCACAATAATAACTACTACTACTGCTTCAGCTACTACAACTACGATACTATACAATAACTCCCACGACTACTTCTAATACTACGACTACTACTACTAATACTATAACTACTACAATGGTTACTACTACTACTACAACTACTACAACTACTGCTGCTCCTACAACTCCTACTACTACTACTTCTACTACTACTACTTTTACCACTCCTACTACTACTACTAGTACTACTACTACTACAGGTACTACTACTACCACTACTACTACCACTATTACTACTACAACTACTACAACTACTATTACAACAACAACTACTACTAATATTACTACGATCACAACTGTTACACCTGCTAATACTGCCAGTACTACTACTGTTGTTGCTATTATTACTACTACTGCTGCAACTACTACTACTCCTACAACTGCTACACCGACTACTACTCCTACTCCTTCTCCAACTCCTACTACTACTACTACTACTACTGCGACTATTATTACTACTACTACAACAATAACTACTATTACTACTTCCACTACTAGTACAACTACCACAACTACTACAGCTGCTACTGCAGCTACTATTACTACTGCTCCTAGTCCTACAACCACTACTATAATTGTTGTTGTTGTTGCTGCTTAGGCTACCACTACTACTATTGCTGCTTTTGTTGTTATTGCTACTAATACTACTACTACTTTTCCTATTATTACTACTAATGCTTCTGCTATTACACTACTACTCTTTCGACTACTTTTGCAACTACTACTGCTACTATCGCTGCTACTACTATTATCACTACTACTATTGCACTACTACTAATATTACCACTGCTACTACTACTATTACTACTAATGCTAATACTAATGCTTCTACTGCTAGTACTACAACTAATACTACCTCTACTACTACAACTGCTATTGCCACCACTACTTCTACTACTACTACTACTGCTGCTGCTGCTGCTACTGCTACAATAGCGAATGCTACTACTTTTGCTACTATAACTGCTGTTATTATTACTAGTAGTACTTACTACTACAACTATAGCTACTACAGCTCCTATAGCTACTATTATTGCTATTACTACTACTACATTTTCCCCTACTACTACTATTACTGCTACTCCAGCTACTACTATAATTACTGCTACTCCTACTACTACTACTACTCCTCCTATTGCTACTCCAACTACTCCTATTACCACTACTCCTGCTGCTACTACTACTACTGCTACTTCCGCTACTACTGCTACTCCTACTACTGCAGCTACTGCTATTACTACTAATACTACCACTACTTCTACTATTGCTACATTGACTACTCCAAATACTATTGTTATCGCTACTACAGCCAATATTGCAACAGCTACTATTTCTACTACTACTAGTACTACTACTACTACTACTACATCTATTACTACAGCAACAGCTACTACTACTACTACTACTGCTGCTGCTGCTGCTGCTCCTGCTGATAATACAACTACAACTACTAGTACTACTCTTATTACTCCTACAACTGCTACTATTGCTATTATTTCTTCTATTACTACTACTTACTAATAGTCCTATTACAATTGTTATGACTATAACTACTACCACTACTACAATTACTACTATTACTTGTACTACTACAACTACTGCTAATATTACAACAACTACTGCTGCTGCTACTGCTAGTTCTACTACTACGACTACTACTATTATTGCTACTGCTACTACTGCTATTGCTACTACTGCTGCTACTACTACAATAACTGCAATTGCTACAACATCTACTACTGCTATTGCTACTACTGTTGCTACTACTACAATAACTGCAATTGCTACAACATCTACTACTGCTGCTACAACTACTTGTGCAACTAGTACCACAAGAGCTACGACTACTACTATTACTACAACTACTAATGCTACTCGTACTGCTATAATTGCTACTGCAACAACTACTGCCACAACAATAACTACTTCCACTACTATTGTTGCTACTACTATTGCTACTAAAAATACTGCTACTACTACTACTACTACTACTACTACTACTACTACTACTACTACTGCTACTCCAACTCTTACTACTACTACTATAGCTACTGCTTGTCCTACTACTACTACTACTAGTAACCCTGCTACAATTATTGCTACAATTGCTGCTACTGCTACTACGCCAACTTATCGTACTTCTACTACTCCTATTGCAATTTGCACTACTTCAACTACTACTACTACTTCTAGTATAACTACTACTAGTACTATTACTACCTATACAACTACTACTACTACTAGAGTACTACTACTACTACGATTGCTACTATGGCTACTACTACTACTGGCACAGCTACAGCTCCTGCTACTACCAGTACTCCTACTACTACTTCTACGACTAAAACTACTACTACCACTACTACAACAGCTATTACAGCCACGATTTGTACTGCTACGACTACTGCTATTACTACTACCATTGCTTCTAATGCTATGACTGCAATCGCTACTATTGCAGCTACTACTACTACTACTATTACTACTAAGACTACTACTACTACTACTACTACAACAACTACTATTTCCACAACTGCTATAGTTGCTACAACTACTACTGTTACTATAGCTACTATAGCTATTACTACTGCTGCTGTTGTTGTTGCTATGGCTGCTGCTACTACTACTATTACAACAGCTGTCGCTACTACTGCTACTACTATAACTACTATTGCTACTACTGCTACGACTACTTCTCAAACTACTACTAATAATGTTACTTGAACTGCTACTACAACTATTGCAACTACTATGACTACTATAACTGCGATGACTACTACTACTACTACTACTACAACTACTACTACTAGTACAACTGCTGCGACTTCTACTACTATTACTTCTGCCACTGCTACTGTGACTACTACTACTGATGCCATCACTGCTACAACTGCGACACCAGCTGCTATCACGGCTACTACCCCCAATACTACTGTTCCTGCAACTACACCTGCTACTACTAATACTATTAGACTGCTACTACTACTTCCACTGCTACTACTGCTTCTACCACTACTGCTACTCATACCGCTACTACTACTGCTACAGCTACTAGTGCTACTCCTCCTACTACTACTGCTACAACCACTGCTACAGCTACTATTACTACTTCAACTAATAGTACTGCTGCTTCTACTCCTACTACTACTACTATTGCTCCTACTCTTACTTCTACTACTACTACTACTACTACTCCTCCTACTATTACTTCTAATGCTATGACTGCTACTACTGTTTATACTACTACTGCTACTATAATTGCGACTACTACTTCTTCTACTATGACTACTACAACTACTACTACAACTATTGCTACTACTACTACCACTTCTCTTACTTGTACTACTACTTCCACTACTTCTGCTACAACTACTATTGCTACTACAACTACTACTAATTTTGACACTACTACTACTACCACAACTACCACTACGACCCCAACTACTACAACTATTATCGGTACTACTACTACTTCTACTGTTACAAATTCCACTACTACTACTGCTACTATTGCTGCTGCCATTGTTGCACCTACTACTACTACTCCAACTACTCCAATTACTACTACTACTACTACTACAACCACCACCACTACTACTACTGCACTAATGCTACTACTGCTTCAACTACTACTACTATTTCTACTAATACTACTTCAACTACTTATACTACCACTACTACTACTGTTGTTGCTGCTACTGCTACTGCTGCTTCTCCAATTAGTATGACTACTGCTACTAATACTACTGCTACTACTTTCGCTATGGCTTCAACAATTACTACTACTACTACAATTGCTACTACTACTTCGGCTACTACTCCTTTGGCTACAGCTACTACTACTACTATTACTACTGCGACTGTTGCTACTGTTGTTGCTACACTCCTACTGCTACTAATACTAATGCTACTACGGCTACTCCTCCTACAGCACCACTGCTACTACTACTGCTAATGTTGCTGCTTCAATAAATACTACTACTACTGCTCAAACTACTATAAGTACTCCTACTACTATAACTATTGTGGCTACTACAACTACTACTTTTGTTACTCCTCCGAATACTTCCACTATAACTATTACTACATTTGCTACTGCTACTACTGCTACTACTACTACTACTACTATGATTTTCACCAATGATACTCCTGCTACTACTGCTACTTCTACAACTTCGACTATTGATACTTCAACTGCTACACCTGCTACTATTGCTACTGCTACTACTACTATAGCTCCTTCAACTACTACTGCTACTACTGCTACCGCTACTACTACGACTGCTACTACTACACTAGTACTAACATAGCTATACCTACTGCTGCTGCTGATACAACTACTCCTATATCTACTGCTACTACTCCTACTTCTGCTGCTTCTAGTACTACTACTATAACTACCACTACTACTGCAACTATTGCTACTACCACTCCTACTACTTCTGCTACTACTATAACTACTGCTACTTTAGCTACTACTGCAACTACTACTACTACTACTACCAATATTGCTACCACTGCTACTACTACTACTGCTTCTCCTACTACTACTGCTAATACTACTACGACTACTATAACTAATGCTACATATGATTCTGCAACTTCTACTACTACCACTGCTACGTCTCCAATTGCTACTACTTATGCAACTACTACTGCAATTGCTACTATTACTACTTCTCCTACTACTACTACTTCCGCTAATACAAATGCTATAACTACTACTTCTACCGCTAATACAAATGCTATAACTACTATTTCTACGGCTACTTCTGCTACTACTATTGCTACTGCTACTACTACAACTACTACTGTTGCTACTACAACTACTTCTATTACTACTACTATAGCAACAACTGCTATTGCTACTGCTACTACTACTACTGCTACTGCTACTACTGCTACTCCTCCAAGTACAACTACTTTTGCTACTACTACTGCTACTAATACTACTATGACTACTACTACTCCTCCTCCTCCTCCTCATACTACTACTACTGCTACAACTACTACTACGTTGACTACTACTACTCCTCCTCCTCCTCCTCATACTACTACTATTGCGAAAACTACTACTACTTTTATAGATGCTACTAGAACAACTAGTAATACTATCACTGCTAGTACTTCTACCACAACTACTACTTGTGCTATTATTGCTACTACTACTACTCCTCCTACTTTAGCAACTACAACTACTATTAGTACTTCTCCAACTTCTACTACTACTATCGCTACTACTACAACTACTATTACTACTAGTACTTCTACCACAACTACTACTTGTGCTATTATTGCTGCTACTACTACTCCTCCTACTTTAGCAACTACAACTACTATTACTACTAGTACTTCTACCACAACTACTACTTGTGCTATTATTGCTGCTACTACTACTCCTCCTACTTTAGCAACTACAACTACTATTAGTACTTCTCCAACTTCTACTACTACTATCGCTACTACTACATCTACTACTATTGCTTCTGCTACTGCTACTACTGCTACTACAATGGCTATTGCTGTAACTACTGCTACTGCTTCTACTACCACAACTACTGTTACTTCTACTAGTATTAGAACAACTACTACTTCTACTTCTACTACTACTCCTGCTACTACTACTTATTGCACTACTACTACTCCCACCGCAACTTGCACTATTTCTACTACTACTACTACTTCTAGTACTACTACTACAAGTAGTACAACAACTACTACTACAACTAGAACTACTATAATTATAACTCCTAATACGACTACTACTACACTTGTACTACTACAGCTCCAGCTACTGCCATTTCTCCTGCTACTACTTCTACTACTATTAGAAGGACTACTAGTATTACTACTGCCGCTGTTATTATTGCAATGACTGCTGCTGCTACTGCTATGAATGTTACGAATTCTACTACAGTGACTAGCACTACTACTATTGCTACTACTACTAGACATATTGCTACTGCTATAGCTACAACAACAATAACTGCTATTACCACTATTACTATGACTACAACTATTATTGCTACTACTACTACTAGTATTATTGCTACCACTACTCCTACACCAACCCCTACTCCTACTACAACTCCTACTACTACTACTGCTACAACTAGTACTACAACAACAACAACAACAACTACTACTACTACTCTACCACAACTTATGCTACTACTACGATTACTATCATTGCGACTATTCCTCCTCCTACTACTACTATTACTACTACTACTCTCGCTGCTAATACTACTAACACTACAACTACTACTACTATTAATACTGCTACTACTATTACTAGTAGTATCTATCAACTTCTATTGCTATTAATATTACTACTAAAATAACAACAACAACTACTCCTATTACTACAATTACTACTACTGCTAATGTTGCAACTTCTACTACTACTACTGCACCTACTACTGCCCCTACAACAACTCCCACTCATACCCCTACTCCTACTGCTAATACTATTACTATGACAACTAGTACTACTACTACTACTAGTACTAATACTTCTACTACTACTACTACTACTAATACTACTACTACTACTACTACTACTACTACTACTACTACTACTACAAATACAACTACTACTAGTACTAATGCTACTATTACTACTATTACTACTATTGCTGCTACTGCTACTATTACCACTGCCCCAAAAACTACTACTACTACTGCGCCTACTGCTACTACTACCACAGCCATTATTGCTACTACTACTGCTACTACTACTACCACTGCTGCTACTACTACCGCTGCTACTTCTACTACTACTCCTGCAACCGATACTATTCATGCTGACACTACTACAGTCGCAATTGCAATTACTAGTACAACGACAACTACTACTACTCCTACTGCTACTGCTACACCTACTACCCCTACTACTGCGACTGCTACTACAAATACTACTACTAATTCTTCTACTACTGCCGCTATTGCTACTACAGCTATTACAACTACAACTAATACTACTGCTACTGCTACTACTTCTACTGCTATTACTATTGCTACTACTGCTACTGCTACAGAAAATACTATTGATACTAATACTACAACAACAATAACAACAACAACAACAACAACAACAACAACAACTACTACTACTACTACTACTACTACTACTACAAGTACTACTACTACAACAACAACTACTACCACTACTAAATAATGCGACTACTGCTTCTACTACTACTACTACTTCTACTAATGCTACAGCTACTACTACTACTGCTATTTCTACTAAAGCTATAGCTACTACTACTACCACTGTTGCTAATACTATAACTTCCATAACTACTATTGCCGTTGCTGCTACTACTACTACTACAACTACTACCTCCACTACTATCACAACTACAATAACAACTACAACCACTACTGCTACTAGTAGAACATCTACTACGACCGCTACGGCTACTACTCCTACTACAACTACTAATACTACTACTACTACTACTACTACGGCTGCCGCTGCTACAACCACTATTGCTACTGCAACCACTACTACTGCTACTGCTACTACTACTAGTACTACTACTTCTACTCCATCACCTACTGAAACTAGTACTACTACTATCACTTCTACTGTGACTGCTACTACTACTGCTAGTGTTGTTATTGCTAAAAGTACGACTACTCTGCCTACTACTACAACTGCTACTACTGCTATTATTAATACTACCATTACTACTTGCTACTAGTCCTACTGCCACATTTGCAACTACTACTGCTACTACTCCACATGCTGCTGCCACAACTACTACTCCTACTACCACAACTGTTACTATCGCAACTACTACTATTACTACAACTGCTACTACTACTACTACAACAACAACAACAACAACAACAATAACAACTAATACTACTACTACTACTTGTTCTACTACTACTACTCGTGCTACTACTACTACTACTACTACTACTACTAGTACTATGACTACCACTACTATTAGAACTACTACCACTACTACTACTCCTCCTCCTCCAACCTGCTACTAATATTGCTACTACTACTACTGCTGCTATTGCTAAGACTACTACGACTATTGATACTAGTAGTACTACTACTGCTACTGCTACTAATTCTACTATCACTATTGCTACTCCTGCTACTACTAATAGAACCACTTCAACAATTGTCGCAACTACTACAAGAATTGCTGCAACTACTCTCACTTCTACTACCATTACTACTACTCATAATGCTACTAATACTGCTGCTATTACTAGTATTACCACTACTACTATGACTATTGCGCTTGTTGTTGCTACTAGAGCTATTACTACTTCCGCGAGTAATACCACTACTACTACTCTCACTCCTACTATTACTACTACTATTACGACTACTCCTACTGCTACTACTACTCATAATACTACAATTGCTGCTACAACTGTAATAGCTGCTACTACAACTGTAATAGCTGCTACTACAACTACAATTACTACTGCTACTGGTAGTCCTACTACTACTACTACTTCTACCACCACTACTGCTACTACTATTACAATTATTACTACTACTACTACTACCACTACTACTATTACAACTGTTACTACTAGTACTACTAGAACTACTATAACTACTATACCTACAGCTACTACACTTGCCATTGCTACTGCTACTACAAGTTCTACGGCAACACCTGCTGCTAGTACTACTACTATTACAGCCAGTACAACTGCTACAGCTACTACTACTACTACTACAACTACTACTACTACTACTACTACCACTACTCCTGCTTCTACAGCTGCTGCAGCTGCTACTACCCCTATTGCTAGTCCTACTATGACTACTACTATTGTTGCTGCTATTACTACTACTACAGCAATAACCATTGCAACTACTACTACTACTGCAACTACTCTTACCATAGCTACTACTACTACAACTGCTACTACTACTACTACAGCTACTACTACTGCTACTACGACTAGTACTACTACTACTACTACTGCTACTGCTACTACAACCCCTACAACAACTACTACTTTGACAACTCTGACTACTGCTACTACGATTACTACTGCTACTACTGCTACAACTATTAGTCCTCCTACTGCTACTGCTACTTATCCTAATACTACTGCTACTAATACTTCTCTTACTACTACTACGACTACTACTCCTACACCAACTATTACTATAGCTACTACTACAACAACATCTACTGCTAGTACTACGGTAACTACTGCTCCAACTACTACTACAGCTACTACTATTACTGCAGCTATACCACTACTACTGTCACTACTACTACAACCACTCCTACTACTTGTCATACTATTGCTGCTGCTACTACTACTACTACTGCTGCTAATACAACTACTACTACAACTGCTACTACTACTGCTACTACTACTACAACTACTGCTACTACTAGTACTATTGCAACTACTAGTACCATTTCTTCTACTACTTGCTACTACTACTAATCCCACTACTGCTACCACTACGGCTACAAGTTTGGCTCCTGCTACTAATGCTGCTGCCACTACTGCTTCTCCTACTACTACTAATGCTAATACAACAACTATTCTTACTACTCCTTCGGCTAGTACAATTGCTACTACTACTACTACTACCACCACCACCACTACTACAACAACAACAATTGCCACTGCTTTTGCTACTACTGCTGCTGCTATTGCTACTAATGTTACTGCTGCTAGTGCTACTCTTATTATAACTGCTACTACTACTACTACTGATGCTACTACTAGAACTACAAGTACTACTACTATTGCAGCTACTACTACTACTACTACTCTCACTCCTACTATGACTACTGCTACTCCAATTGCTACGACTACTCATAATACTAGTTTTGCTACTATTGTTAATACTTCTACTACTACTACTGTGACTACTACTACTATTTCCCCTGCAACTACTTTTTTCACGACTACTACTATGACTTCTCCTACTACTACTACTACTGCTACTATTTCCACTGCTTCTACTGTTATTGCTGCTACCACTACTACTACTGCTGCTGCCACTTCTAGCACTATAATTGCTACTTGTGCTACTATTGCTACTATTGCTACTACTACTGATACTATTACAACTAATGCAGCTACTCATGCTTCTACTGCTACTATTACTACTACCACTACTACTACTGCTACTACTGCTATAGTTACTACTACAACTATATTTACAACTACTGCTACTACTAGTACTATGATTATAACTACTACTACAACTGCTTCTACTACTACTACTTCTCCTACAATAACAATAACT
>RXID01008387.1:0-7500 GCA_005019695.1 Trichopus zeylanicus subsp. travancoricus
CGAATGCTCAGTAGGGAGTTACCTCCTTCAAACAGTAGGAGAGATCAATATTTAGGTGACAACAATAAAATTAACACAGTAGCATCAAAAATAATACAACGACAATGATGATTAGATAAACAAACATCCACAGCAAGGAATGAATCAACAAGGATATCTTATGGGTGTGGTTGGACACCCTACCAAGCAGAGTCATATCACACTGCACTCCCAACTACTGATGGAGTGGTGATCCCGTCTAATCACACAATGGATCATGTCCCCTACAACTCATAGTAAGGAATGAATCAACAAAGATATCACAATCACAATAGCCAGTGGTTAGGGATAGTGACTATGGACTCCCCTACAAATATTACGGAGACGGTCGCACCCCCCACCAGGCAGAGTCGAACCAATCTACACGTAAATCAGTATATGGGTGTGGTTGAACCCCCTACCAAGCAGATACCACGCTGCACTCCCAACTGCTGATGGAGTGGTGATCCTGTCTAGTCACACAACGGATCACGTCCCCTACAACTTAGGAGACCGACTACTGTCACGTCTGACAGTCTAGCTAATCCTGTACTGAAGTAGAGAATCACCGACTGGAACCAATCAAATAGAGTCCCACTGCATATGTCCCCTAAGATACTAAAGGCTCAGCCACAATAAATATCGAGTCAAGATTACCAAGCAATAGAAAGGAGTCGACTCAATCACAAATCAGACTATCCAGCTTAGAAGACATTGTCAGGAAGGATTTGAGACCACCAATAGAATCAGCATGAAAAATTGAGTCCAACGACTCCTAGACCATCACAATCGGATCTCAAATGAGAAGGTTATGACTGTTCAAATGTATATATGCAATTTAGCCCCTATATCATTCCAAATTACAACTCCGTCATCAAGATAAATAATTTCCATCCATTCTACATTGTGAACCTCAAAATTATCAGATTATTATCAACAGCCATTGATCCAGCAATTTATCACCCAAGTCCTTAATACCTCCAAATTTAATCCTTACAGTATATTCTTCACAAAAGTCCCCAATACAATTTGATTCACAGATTAGTCCTCAAGTTTCTAGGTCATAACCAATCCAGTCAATTTCCAAACAAATCATAATTTGATTCCATCTTACAAATTCATACTTAATGAGATTTAAGTATCCCAATCAAATTTCAACACAATCACAACTCAATTATCCAAAACCCAAATCAATTTATCAATCAATTTAATCAATCTTACTAAATTCTTCCAATCTAATCTTCAATCAATTTCAATTCCAATTCATAATAATCAGACTCATTTCAATGAACCAAATCAGGAATTTAGATTACTTAGCTCGATCTAAACCATTCACCTTATCATTAGTTCGATTAAACCCAAGCCTGACTCAAACCAATTCCAAAACCAAAATCTAAACCAAAACCGATTCTGAACCAAACCTAAACCAAAATTGACTTTAAATTAACCTAAACCAAAACCATCTTTAAACTAAACCAAAGCCAAAATCAACTTTAAACTAAACCTAAATCGAAACCAACTTTAAACTAAACCTAAAACAAAACCAACTTTAAATTAAACCAAAACCAAAACCAATCATCTTCTTCCTCCTCAAACCATAATCTAATCAGCTGTCACCATCGCTGCCAGGCTGTCACACCGCCAAGCCACCACACTGCCACACCACCAGGCCACCACACTGCCACGCCACCATGCTAGGCCATGGCTGCCGCCAGGCTATCGCCTCTGGCGTCGTCAGATCTGTGCTGCCCCACGCGCTGGCTGAACTCTGGCCTGTGCTATCGTGTGCATGCCACCAGCCTCTCCTGATGCCATACCACATGCTGAAATTGCGCCGACGCCGGCTCTCATGCTGCCTGTGCACGATGCCTGCGCGCAGTAGCGCCGCACGCTGTCACACTGCACACCGCCACACCGCATACCACTGCACGGCACGCTGATGTACCATGCCACACATGCCACCTGCTGCCGGTCGCTGGAGAGCAGCGGATGCTAATCGAAGAGAAAGATGGGGATTTTGCAAATCTAATCCTCTAATCTTTCTATTCTCAAATCATGCCATAGATCGGTATAACACCTCAAAAATTAGACATATCTAATCTCTAAGATCTAAGTTATCATCATCCTCCTAAATATCATGAGGATCACTAAGTTTACTGACTATTCAACATGAACTTGTCTCAGGAATAGAGGCAAAGAGAGAATGGATGAAAATAATTCAACCTACCTCGAATCTCGATAACGATCATCCCGAATCTTCTTGCCACTCCGTAAGCCTCCCCAATGATCATTCCTTGACTCTCTCTACCTTCAAAATGGCTCTCGATCGATGAAGGTTTAGTGGGTGGTTGCTGCCTATAAATAGAGGCGATTATTGGATTGTGGGTTGGGTTGTGGGCCCGAGTAATGGGCCGTTATGGAGTAATGGGTGTTTACAAAAACCCCTTCCCAAACTATACAAGCTTCTTCCAAAGCATACGGCTTTCTAGATGTATATTATGATATCTAGATAGATGGATCTTATATGAATCGAATGATGAAATACCACATGAGTGGATATATAGGAATCCAAATCTGCCAAATCACTCATGTTACGATCTTCTACATCCTAGGTCTCCCTGTTCCATCATCTGGTTTATGTTCTTCATGTAGAATTCAGACCAAATGAATCTGTGAAATTATGTTGCTACTTCCACATATTTCGGGTAACGTAGGAGACATCTCTATTTTTTCCCCCAGGATCTTTCTAATTACCGCTGCTTAGCTTTCAATTCACCTCTGACCATCAAATTAAATGAGAATAACCCATCCTCCTCTCTTTGAAAGAAGAGTGTTTCCCATTCTATGCGTGCTTTAAATAATTTTGTCTCCTCCATATTACCATATCGCTAGAGTCAATAATTTTCTATGAGGAATTACTGAACTCAATCACTTGCTGCCATTACTCAACAATTTTCTTTTGATGTCTATCCTGTAGAGGTACTCAAATTGGATTAGTGATTGATTTCTAGGTTTCATGGTAAACCTAATTGGTTACTTCCAATTATATAAATCAATAGTTCAAACTGCACTCAAAGGTAGGGCATTTCCCATTGATATAGGAACTTCTATACTAGAAACAATGGTATCTCCAATTATTGCCCCTCTGGGATGTAAAATATATCTCTTCTCACCATCCCCATAGTGAGACAAATGTATGCATTTCAATAAGGGTTGTATTCTATGGTTATGATTCTACCAGATATGTCTTTTTCATTCCATCGAAAATCAATTTTATGGTATAGATGCTTATGACCTCCCCCTCTATGCCTTGTGGTAATGATTCCTCTGGCATTATGACCTTTACCATAATGATGCTGTCCATAGATCAAATTATTTCATAGATTGGATTTCACTTGACTGTCTATGGTTCCATTGCGTGTGCTTGGGTTAGAAGTTTTGTATAAATGTATCATCGTGTTTTTAAGGATTTTCCTTTAAGTTCTTTTCTCTATAAGAGGTGGAATAGAATAACCCGATTGAAGCATAATGATCATACATCTGTAATGCATTGTATGTCCCATAATAGGTCCCATTCTTTTGCCCCTTCTGGGGAGTCAATGACTATTCATAGCTATTACCTTGACACCAAAGAAGAGTTCGACCCAATGCTTTATTTCTGTCCTAGTTGATCCTGATTCAACATTAAAAGTATATTGATTATTCCCCAATAACCAAATACCTTTTTCTATAAATACTACATATTTGATTACATCCATAAATCCATTTTCTTCCCTATGAGTTTCAGTATCGGTAAGAATTCTAGTTCTTACTGTCCATATTTTATGGTATGAATATACCAATTCGTTATGTATGGATGATGAGATTCCATTGATACAGAGAATAGACTTATTGATCGTTCCCATTGGCGTGCATCCAGTAGGAATTGAACCTACAAATTTGCCAATTATGAGTTGGGCACTTTAACCATTCAGCCATGGATGCTTGACAAGGATCATCGTACATCGTGAATAACCAAATTCCAATTTAAATGAAATCTTTAGGAGGAATCAATGAAATGACATCAATTCAAATCCTGGATCTTTGAATTGAGAGAGATATGGAGAGAGATCAAGAATTCTCACTATTTCTTAGATTCATCGATCAAATTCGATTCAGTGGGATCTTTCACTCACATTTTTTTCCACCAAGAACATTTTATGAAACTCTTTGACCCCCAAATTTGGAGTATCCAACTTTCACATGATTCACAAAGTTCAACAAGCAATCAATATTTCATGATCAAAGGTGTAGTATTGCTTATAGTAACGGTCCTTATATCTTGTATTAACAATCGAAAGATGGTCAAAAGAAAAAATCTCTATTTTATGGGGCTTCTTCCCATACCTATGAATTCCATTGTACCCAGAAATGAGACATTGGAAGAATCTTTTTGGTCTTATGATATCAATGGGTTGATTATTTTGATCCTGTATCTTCCAAAAAGGAAAAAGATTTTTGAGAGTTGTTTCATGGATTCACAAGAGTGTATTTGGGTTCTCCCAATAAATAAAAAGTGTATCATGCCTGAATCTAACCAGGGTTCGCAGTGGTGGAGGAACCGGATCGAAAAAGGAGGGATTCTAGTTGTAAGATATCTAATGAAACCATAGCTAGAATTGAGATCTCATTCAAAGAGAAAGATAGCAAATATCTGGAGTTTCTTTTTTCATCCTATATGGATAATCTGATCTGCAAGGACCATGATTGGGAATTGTTTGATCGTCTTTCTCCGAGGAAGAAGCGAAACATAATCAACTTGAATTCGAGACTCGAAATCTTAGGGAAAGACTTGATTTGTTATCTCATGTCTGCTTTTCGAGAAAAAAGACCAATTGAAGGGGAGGGTTTCTTCAAACAATAAAGAGCTGAGGCAACTATTCAATCAAATGATATTGAGCATGTTTCCCATCACTTCTCGAGAAACAAGTGGGGTATTTCTTTGCAAAATTGGGCTCAATTTCATATGTGGCAGTTCCACCAAGATCTCTTCATTAGTTGGGGAAAGAATCAACATGAATCAGTTTTTTTGAGGAACATATTGAGAGAGAATTTGATTTGGTTAGACAATGTCTGGTTGGTAAACAAGGATTGGTTTTTTAGCAAGGTACAAAATGTATTGTCAAATATTCAATATGGTTCCACAAGATCTATTTTTGTTCAAGTAATGGATTCTAGCCAATGAAAAGGATCTTCTGATCAATCCAGAGATCATTTCGATTCCATTAGAAATGCAGTTCAGAATATCACACATTGATTGATCAAACAGAGCTTCAGCAAGTAAAAGAAAGGTTGATTCTTTGGGATCCTTCCTTTCTTCAAATGGAACGAACAGAGATAGAATCACATTAATTCCTGAAATGCCTTTTTGGATCTTCCTCGATGTCCCGGCTATTCACAGAATGTGAGAAGCAGATGAATAATCATCTGCTTTCGGAAGAAATCAAACTTTTGAATCCTACAAGATCAATTCATTCTTTTTTCTCTGACAGATGGTTAGAACTTCATCTGGGTTCAAATCCTACTAAGTGGTCCATTGAAGATCAAAATGTTTTGAAGAAGAAACAAGATGTTTCTTTTGTCCCTTCCAGGTGATCAAAAAATAAAGAAAAGGTTGATATATTCAAGATAATTATGTATTTAGAAAATACCATCTCAATTCATCCTATTTCATTAGATCCAAGATGTGATCTGGTTTTGAAGGATGAACCAGATATGGACAGTTCCAATAAGATTTCATTCTTGAACAAAAATCCATTTTTGGATTTATTTCATCTATTGAATGACCGAAACAAAGGGGGATACACGTTACACCACGATTTTGAATCAGAAGAGAGATTTCAAGACATGGAAGATCTATTCACTCTATCAATAACCAAGCTGGATCTGGTGTATCATAGGGGATTTGCCTTTCCTATTGATTCCTACGGATTGGATGCCAAAAAATTCTTAAATGAGGTATTCAACTCCAGAGATGAATCAAAATCAAAAAAGAAATCTTTATTGGTTCTACCTCCTATTTTTTATGAAGAGAATGAATCTTTTTATCGAAGGATCAGAAAAAAAAATCGGTCTAGATCTACTGCAGGAATGATTTGGAAGATCCAAAACTAAAAACAGTGGTATTTGCTAGCAACAACATAATGGAGGTAGTCAATTAATATAGATTGATCTGAGATCAGATTCAAATCCAATATAGAACCTATGGGTACATAAGAAATGTATCAAATCGATTCCTTTTAATGAATAGATCTGATTGCAAGTTCCAATATGGAATTCAAAGGGATCAAATAGAAAATGATACTCTAAATCATATAACTATAATGAAATATATAATCAACCAACATTTATCAAATTTGAAAAAGAGTAAATGTTTTGATCCTCTTATTTCTCAAACAAAGAGATCCATGAATTGGGATCCTAATGCATATAGATACAAATGGTCCAATGGGAGCAAGAATTTCCAGGAACATTTGAAACATTTCATTTCTGAACAGAAGAGCAATTTTCAAGTTATGTTTGATCGATTATGTATTAACCAATATTTGATTGATTGCTCAGAGGCTATCAACAAACAAGATTTCTCTAAGTCATTTCATTTCCTTTTGTTCAAGTCACTTCTCTTTTTGTCCAAGTCACTTCCCTTTTTCTTTGTGAGTATCGGGGATATACCCATTCATAGGTCTGAGATCCACATCTATGAATTGAAAGGTCCGAATGATCAACTCTGCAATTAGTTGTTAGAATCAATAGGTGTTCAAATCATTCATTTGAATAAAATGAAACCCTTCTTATTGGATGATCATGATACTTCCCAAAGATTGAAATTCTCAATCAATGGAGGAACAATATTACCATTTTTGTTCAAAAGGATACCAAAATGGATGATTGACTCATTCCATACTAGAAATAATCATAGGAAATCCTTTGATAACATGGATTTCTATTTCTCAATGATATCCCATGATCGAGATGAGTGGCTGAATACCATGAAACCATTTCATAGAAGTTCATTGATATCTTCTTTTTATAAAGCAAAATCGACTTTGATTCTTGAATGATTCACATCACTTCTAGTTCTATTGTAATAAAAGATTCTCTTTTATGTGGAAAAGACCCGTATCCATAATTATAATCATACATATGGACAATTCCTCAATATCTTATTTATTTGCAACAAAATAGTTTCTTTGTGCATCGGTTAAAAAAAACATATTTTTTTGGAGAGAGAGACTACTTCACCAATCGAGTCACAGATCTAACATATTCATACCTAACGATTTTCAACAAAGTGGTGATGAAATGTATAAATTGTACAAATCTTTCCATTTTCCAATTCTATCCGATCACAGACATTTCTGCAACACCTCTAATAATCGAGTGACATTACTCGAACTAAGGAATCGGTTAGATATGATGCAAAATGGATCTTGTTCCATAGTA
>RXID01008387.1:15000-26207 GCA_005019695.1 Trichopus zeylanicus subsp. travancoricus
AAAGGTCAATCTTTGCTTGCTAGGCAAGAGAGGATAGCAAGTTACAAAAGTAGTTATCATTCATTGGTAGGAGATAGCCTTATGATAAAGATAAAGAACTTGACTTCAAGAGGGGGAGCAATACCAAATCTCTTTATTTGGAACAAGATATTGGATATTGCTCCTTCAACGATCCATATACATTAAGACAAAAGTCTTATCCATTTGTAGATGGGGCTTCAATAGCGGCTAGGTCTAGAGGGAAGTTGTGAGCATTACGTTCATGCATTATGTCCATACCAAGATTAGCACAATTTATAATATCAGCCCAAGTGTTAATGACACAGCCTTGACTATCAACTATAGATTGGTTGAAATTGAAACCATTTAAACTGAAAGCCATAGTACTAATACCCAAAGAAGTAAACCCTTTGTACAGAAATGGGTTCTTTGCAAGAAAGAATTACTTCTACTAAAGAGGGATCTATAACTTTGATCCAAGTAGTTTATGTACTTGCGGACAATTTGACCGACCTGGCTCCTGCTATGACATTTGCACATTTAGATGCTACTACCGTACTATTAAGAGGATTAGCTACCAAGGGTATTTATCCAGCAGTAGATCCTTTAGATTCAACGTCAACTATGTTGCAGCCTCGAATCATTGGTGAGGAACATTATGAAACTACACAAAAAGTTAAGCAAACTTCACAATGTTACAAAGAAATTCAGGACATTATAGCTATCCAGTTGGATGAATTATCCAAAGGGGACGGTTAACTGTAGCAAAACTGTGAAAAATTGAGCATTTCTTATCACAACCCTTCTTCATGGCAAAAGTATTTACTAGTTCTCCGGGTAAATATGTTGGTCTCGCAGAAACAATTAGGGGGTTTCAACTTATCCTTTCCGGAGAATTAGATAGTCTTCCCAAACAGGCCTTTTATTTGGTGGGTAACATCAATGAATCTACCATGAAAGCTATAAACTTAGAAGTGGAGAGCAAGAAATGACCTTAAATCTTTGTGTATTGACTCCTAATCGAATTATTTTGGATTCACAAGTAAAAGAAATAATTTTATCTACTAATAGTGGGCAAAATGGTGTATTACCAAACCACGCTTCTATTGCGATGGCCGTGGATATAGGTCTTTCGAGAATATGCCTAATGACCATTGGTTAATGGTGGCTCTAATGGGCGATTTTGCTAGAATAGGTAATAATGAGATCACAATTTTATGAAATGATGTGGAGATAAGTACTGACATTGATCCGCAAGAAGCTTAACAAGCTCTTGAAATAGCTGAAGCTAACTTGAGTAGAGCTGAGGGTAAAAGACAAGCAATTTAGGCGAATCTAGCTCTCAGACAAGCTAGGACACAAGTAGAGGCTATCAATGTTATTTCCTCCTAGTCAACAAAATACATCAAAATCTTCAAAAGAATTATTACATTTTGATTCCACCAACTGAACACAATCAAGTCTAATCTAGTACAATGAAACCAAAAAAAAGAAGATTGGTAGAAAGCCTTATTAGATACCATTGACTTTAGATACCATTTACTCGACTCTAGTATTTAATAAGTTCTACCTACTATTGGATTTAAACCAATGACTCCCACCGTATGAAAGCAATACTCTAACCACTGAGTTAAGTAGGTCATTTATCACCACAAAAGACCCATCACTCCAAGGATTATAGATAGAATAGTATTTCTAAGCAATTCCAATTTGTTAAAATAGTAAACCAATCACAAGGCTATCATATGATGTGGGATCGTGGACTATCCATCTTGACAAGAAATTATCCATATGTTAAGATATCTATGACAAGGGCAAGGGCTATAGCATAGTTAGGTAGAGCACCTCATTTACACGTGCGCCAATGCTTTTCAAAAGAAGCCAATTATACAATGAATATAATTGATCTTATTGCGATGAAAAATCGATGTCTTACTCCATAGATTTGAGGAACAAGAGAACAATAGCCTAACATATATTTTATTTGGTTTGATTCAGTCCAATTTAGATTTAGTGCAAATTTAAGTGCCAAATAGAAAATCTACCATTGATTTGATAATTGATAGGGTAAATACCCAATCCACATTCAATGCTAGGCATAATGAGTATAAGGACCTCAAAATCATCTCTTTTCATCCTATGAACTTTAAGGTGTATGAAGTCTCATATTTGACTCTTGCAGAGGAGTGATAGAAACTCCATTTAACTTAGGTTGATCTAGGCCGAAGGCAAACCTAAGTCAAAGTAATCCTTCTTTGATAGACTTTGGTATTGCTCCTAAATCAAAATTCAAATAATGAATATGAATCAGAGTACGCAGAGCCATCTTATTATCTTTTTATCTTCCTATGAAGAAAAAATATGGTGGACTAACTGATCTTCACATCAATTGATGAAAGAGCCCAATGCAATAAAATGCATGTTGGGTCTTTGAAACAGTTCGAATCATTTTGATAATATAATAATAAGTTTGGTCTATTTTACCGAGAAGGTCTATGGTTCAAATCCGTATAGCACTAATAGATTGTATTTTTGTATAGATATTCTATTTGAGTTTATAATAGTTTTCATCTCCTTATTTTATTGATGGACAGACTGATCAATCAATCAATCTATAGAAATAAAAGTATTACACAGTTACGTATGTATAGGGATAAGAAAAAAATAATCCACTCTAATGGATCCTATTGGTATTTGTCAAATTTGGCATTACCTAAGATGTCCATATTTATTTATTTTTATTAATCCTCATGGATTAGTTTCTTTTCCTATCCACGATCAAAGAGTTAGTGATACATTTGATTTCTGTTACACTCAATCCTAGTCAATTTATGAAGTGAAAATCATGACATGATCGATCCTGTCTAGAAACTCTAACCCAACCCAACCAAATTTAATCCTAAGTCACATGGATTGAGCCCTATTCTTAGTATTATATTTGTAGAAGTCCCTTGACTAATTACTTTTTGTTAGAACCTCCATTGAATTGATTATTTTAAAGATAATGAATTGGCCCTAAACGTATCAGTCTCTCTTCAACTATATTCTATGCTACGAGTTGGATTGGGGATTTAATTTGTCGAATCGTTCAACAATGTGTGATTCTATATATTTACTGATAATAGATATTCATTGTTTTTATAATCCTTATACCTTAATAATTCTTATATTATAATAATCCTTATATTATAATAATAAATAATATTATAGTTCTATTTATTAGTTTTTCTTAGTTTATTAGTGTTTACTATTTCATTAGAAATGCTAAGTGGTACTCCATTGGATGAATCTTTAAACAAGACATGCCTACCGTACAACAAATAAACTCTAAGCTATGCAGTTTGATTCAATCAAAATCAATTCTTATTTTGACTAAGAAATTCTATAGATGAATTGATTATTCCAATCCAGAATCAAATAATTCAAAATATTCTAGATTAATATGAGTATGTTTATGTTTTTGCTTCACAAATATGATATTTTCTGGGCATTGATTCGAATTAATATAGAATTATTATCCCATGCTCATTCTATATTTTCTCCATGGTTGGTGATAGTCGGAACAATACAAATAATCTATGCAGCCTCAACATCGCTTGGTCAACACAATCTAAAAAAGAGAATAGCCTACTCTTCCATATCTCACATGGGTTTCCTAATTATAGGAATTGGTTCTATAACCGACATGGGTCCCAATGGGGCTATTTTACAAATACTTTCTCATGGATTTATTAGTGGTGCACTTTTTTTCTTATTAAGAACGAGTTGTGATAGAATATGACATGTTTTTCTGGATGAAATAGGTGGGATATCTCTTCCAATGCCAAAAATATTTACTATGTTTAGTATTTTTTCGATGGCTTCTCTTGCATTGCCGGGAATAAGTGGCTTTGTTGCAGAATTAGTAGTATTTTGGGGAATAATTACCAGCCAAAAATATCATTTAATGCCAAAAATCCTAATTACTTTTGTAATGGCAATTGGAATGATATTAACTCCTATTCATGTCAGATGTTCTATGGATAAAAGTTATTCAATGTCCCCAATTTTGCAGATTTTGGACCACGAGAACTATTTGTTTCTATTTGTATCTTTCTACCTATAATAGGGATTGGTATTTATTTGGATTGTGTTTTCTCATTATCAATTGATAAGATAGAAGCTATCTTATCTCATTATTTTCATAGATAATTTTTTTTATTAATGAGACAGTTCTTTGAGTTAAATTTTAAATTTTGTATCTCTTGTACAATGGAAAAAAAGATAAAGTGAATTAGAATTGTAATGGGATACATCTCGAGTTTTGGAGAACCACTCAAGTGATTCTCCAAAACTCACACAAACTTTCATTACATATGAGACAATATCCTCATATATTCTTTTGTATTTATTGTTTATGTAATTTATTCAATTACATGTTAATGTGAATGAACCATAACTATGTAGACCTATTCCTAATAAATTAATCCCAAAATAGCATATTCAAATTATAAGAAATCCTATAGAAGCCACAAATGCGGAATTCATACCTTGCAAATTTTTATTTATTCTAGTATGCTAATAAATTGTGAATATAGTCCAAGTAATAAATGACCAAATTTCTTTGGGGTCCCAATCCAGTAAGATCCCCATACCTCATTAGCCCACACTACTCTAGAAAGTATGCCCATGGTTAAACAGATGAACCCTAAACTAATGATGCAATAGGCCCAATAATCTAAACATTGAGTCAATTGATATTTGTAATAATTTTGAAATGAAAGAAAAGAAGTATTTTTCAATTGAAAAACACTTCTTTTTCTATCCAAGTATTCGGTCTTACTAAAGAAAAATGATTTAATTAAGATTAAGAAAATTTTCCTTCTACGAAAAATATCGATGTTTTTCGAAATGTAATGACTAAAAGAGAGACTGATATAATGATCCACATAAAAGAGTTGCATAGCTCAATAACATCATACTTACATGCATCATTAACCATTGGGATTTTAGAACAGGCACTAATATTACAGATTGATGCATTTCAGTTGAAAGATCCGATGTGGGGAATCCTTGAATAAAAATGGAACTTGGTGCAGTTATTGTGCTTAAATCATTTTTGTGATTCCTAAGATATGGAATCATATGGAATCATACTTAACGAGAAATGTCTGGAATAAATCCACCGAGTAATTAATAATCCTGTTATAGAAAAAAAAGTAGCTATTAGCCCCTTTTCCAAGGAATCACGTAATCCTGGAATTTTGTGGATTAATAAGGTCATCAAATGAATCGTAATCACAATCAAAATGATCGAAAAAGAGATATGAGTTAATATATGTTCTAAAGTTATAAATATCATAAAAAGGGGGGTCCCATTGAAAAATGTAAATCGGGAATTGAATACATTCTATAATGTATCCATTATACCTTTTTTTTGGGGGGGGGGGGGGGCCGCCACTCGGACTTGAACCGAGATGCTCTAGCACTGCTTCCTAAGAGCAGCGTGTCTACCGATTTCACCATGGCGGCTTACTTGAAATAATAATAGTAAATTCATGTCGAATCGTCGACATTCAGCAATTCAATCTAGTTTAGGAAACAAGAATTTTGTTTTCATATGAAATATAGAACTAAGAATAAGAATGGAATTCTCCCTTTTCTATCTTTTTTTGATGATTTATTCTTGGTTTCTTTCATCGATCCAAAAAAATGGATTTTAGCAACGAACAAAATCAAATAAAACTAGTTTAGTATTTCATATGTATCACAATTTCATCACTAAATCCAATTTTATTCTAACAATTTTGATACCTTAATTTAATTAAGTATTAATATTCCCTGCTGTGTAAATAATTTACAATTTATGGTAAGATATTTACCTAATCAATTAGGTTTTGGGGCTAAGTATATAACAAAATAATTTCAATCTCTATCGCAATTGTACTTTTCACAATAGAAGAATCAAATAAATTGTGAAAAGTATAATTGATAGGAAAAAACAACATCTCATCATGAGTTAAATCTATATATTGTAATGAAAAAAAATGGAAAATGAAAATAAAACCCACTAGACAATAGATAGAAGAATTGGTAATCTACATACCATAACAGTTAGTTCTAACTTATATTGAGGAGTTCAATATAGTAATTAATACGAATCATTCATCTTTAAAAAAATGGCATTTTTTTTGCGTCGTATGGATTCAAATTAGTCCAAGTTTTTTTTCTTCTTTACTGTACAAAAAAACTTTTGAAATGTCTAGTAGAAACCAATTTGGCTAAAGAAAAAGCTTTTCCTGTAGCTAAATATGCCATTTTCCTCCAAATACTTCTACGAATACGTTTTTTTGATATAGAAGTTCATTTTTGGGGGACCGCCATTTAAATTACTAATTTTTATTGTTCTATGCGGAAGACATGTATTCTTTAAAAGAGATTGTTCTCTCTTTTTCACTTATTGCATTGCACGAATACGAATAAGAGTTTTTTTTTATTTAACATTTTTTTCATTTCCTTTTCTTAGAAATTTTTTTTTGTTTCTAATACACAACAAATATATATATAATAAAATCAAAAGAGAAAAACCTAGATAAATTATATAGAAATTGATATATAAATAAATATATAATACATGCCCATTGCATAACGTATGGCATTAACATATTAACACCGGTTAATACTAATAGAAAAAGATCTAATTATTCTAGTTAATTTATTTGAAATCTAACTCATTGTGTAATTGATTAATTAGTTTGCCAAATTAATTAATTAGATTCCAATCAAATAAGAAAAACTTTTGTTTATTGGAAATCCCCAATCCTACGATACTTCATATAGAACTGAAATAAAAAACAACTAAAGTTATCTTATCAGGTTCTCCCAATTCAAATCAAAACTACAAATTTTCTATGTGATATGTGAAGTAAAAGTTGATAAAAACTCTAGTTTTAAGGATTCAAGGATTCTATGATATAGAAAAAATTCACAATATCCACAAGCAATTAAATTTCAATAATGATTTGAAACAAATATTCCCATCCCCATAGAAAGAATACCTTACTTCTTTGAAGAGGTACGAAAGTGTATTCCCCCAGCCTAGTTAAATACTGGTCGGGCCAGTACTTCTTTTAATTCAATCAATCATTCATAGATCAATTAATTTCATTTAATTTATATAAAAAAATTTCATTTTATTCATATAAACAAAAAAATAAAACATATTAATTATATGTTGTTTATATAATTAAATAATATCTCAATAATATTAATATAATATCTCAAAATTTTAAATCCTAATATATATATAGATGTTAATATATATAACAATAACTCGAAACACACATATTTCGAATAGAAATATAATTAATTGAACCCCCCAAAAAAGCCAAACTTTATTTTATTTATTTAAATTTAAAATAAAATTTAGAACCGATTTAACCGAATTCATAAGATCTAATAGTTGAGAAGCAAAAAAAAAAAGGGAACCATATATGCAAAATTCATCATTTTTATGGTCTGGCTTCAATGACTTCTTCAGGTTGGGGTTGTCAATCCAATAATGACTTACTAGAAAAGAAAAAGTATAACCCCTTCTTTCTGGTATTTAAATAAGCTTTCTGCTATCATTGGCTTTTTTTTCGAATCCCCAGTCAACGTACATGGAAAAACTAGAATTTTCATAATTTTGATGCAATTTTGTCTTGATTGCATCTCAATTTTTTTGTTTTGTCTTCGACAAATGCTTATTTATATATCATAATATATATATATGGTAGTGGGTGTAGTTTAGTGGTAAAAGTGCGATTTGTTCTATTAACCTCTTAAATAGTTAAAGGGTATTTCAGTATTTTTATTCAAAATAAAAAACTACAAAAATTTATTTCGAAAATTTAAAAGGTTTAATCCTTTACCTCTCAATGGCATATTTGAGGAAATATATACATTCCGATAATTTGTATCGAAAATTCCATTAAAAAAATAGATTATGGAGTTGCAAAGCATAACTTTTTTTTATTTTGAATTGGATCAACTCTTCCAATTGAATAAGTATGAATATAAGTATGAATAAAAGATCGATGGATAAAGATCCAAAAGTTTATTTCCAATCCTAACTAGATCTTCAATTTTTTTTATTGTAAAACAAAAATTGAAGCTAATTAGCCAGAGAACGAGGGTTTTGGTTTACTAGAATTATCAGCATATTATTTCAGCTCGGTGGAAAAACAAATTTATTTTCCCCAGGATCCCGTGAGTAGAAATAGGGAACGAAGTAACTAGACTAGACAAATTTGGTATAATCTCCCTACTCTAAATCTAAAGGGATCATCTAGAAAGCGAGTACTCTTGGATGCATTCAGACAGACAAGCTGACATAGATGTTATGGATCTAATTTTATTAGGACTTCCTTTATACATTGAAAATTTTTTATTTCTATTTTTTGTTTAAGGTCTTAGATCAGGAAATACATTGATTTTCCATAAAAGAGCCGAATGAAACAAAAATTTCATGTTCAGTTTTGAATTAGAGACATTAAAAATGATCAACCAACGTTGACTATAACTCCTAGCCTTCCAAGCTAATGATGCGGGTTCGATTCCTGCTACTCGCTCCATATTTCTTATACATATAAATGCATCATAAAATGGAATATGCATCCTTTTTTGTTTTAGGGAATAAAAATTCATTTATTTATGTGTGTAATCGGATTTTATCTGAAAAAAAGTGAAGACTGCAAAAGAAGAAAATGGGAATGAAAAGCATCCATTGTCTAATGGATAGGATAGAGGTCTTCTAAACCTTTGGTATAGGTTCAAATCCTATTGGACGTGATTTTTTTTCAATTATTCTTTTTTTTTAATGTCCATGTCAAGAAACCCATTTCTTTGCTAATGATTCGGATCAAATATATATATATTTCTCAACAATTAGTCTTGTACTATGACTAAGAATAAGAATGAGAAATTTATGTTTGTTCTTGAAGTAGAAAGAACTCAATCTGTTCTTGAACAGTTTCCTTCAAAAAGATTTCTACTTCTTCAGTGAATGTCTTGGTAGAAGATATAATTTCTTGGAATTTAGGTTTATTCTTTTTTAAGTAAGTACATAACTGAACAAGAAATTTCCTTACCTGCCCAATTTCTAACGGATCAAGATATCCATTCACCCCGGTATAAATAGTAGCTATTTGTTCTTCTACCGTGAGAAGATCTGATTGAGATTGTTTGAGCAACTCACGTAATTGTTGACCTCTTGCCAATTGATTCTAAGTAGCTTTATCGAGATCAGAAGCGAATTGTGCAAAGGCTTCTAATTCTACGAATAGAGCTAGTTCCATTTTTGATTTGCCGACTACTTGTTTCATATCTTTAATTTGAGCCGTAGATCCGACTCTAGAAATAGAAATACCCACATTAATAGTAGGTCTGATTCCAACATTGAATAGATCGGTGGATAAAAATATTTTTCCATCTGTAACGAAAATTACATTAGTGGGGATATAAGCTGAAACATCCCCAGCTTGAGTCTCAACTATTGGTAAAGCGGTCATACTTCCTTCACCTAAATGAGAACTTGATTTAGCAGCTCTTTCCAAAAGGCTTGAACACAAATAAAAAACATCTCCCAGATAAGCTTCACAACCAGGGGTCTTCTTACTAGAAGAGACATTTGGCGATAAGCTTGTGCTTGTTTGGAGAGATCATCATAAATTATTAAATTATGTTGTTCATGATGCATAAAATATTCAGCTAGAGCTGCTCCTGTATAAGGTGCAAGATATTGTAATGTAGCAGGTGAATCCGTTGTTTTGGCTACCACAATAGTGTATTCCATCACCCCTCGCTCCTAAAAGGTAGTCACTATCTGAGCCACAGAAGATGCTTTTTGACCAATATCTACATAAGCACATATTACATTTTGCTCCTTTTGGTTGAGAATAGTATCTGTGGCTATTGCCATTTTGCCAGTCTGCCTATCCCCAATAATTAATTCTCATTGACTATGTCCTATAAGGATCATGGAATCAATAGCAATAAGTCCCATTTAAAGAGGCTCATATACGAAGCATCTTGAAATAATACCTGGGGCAGGAGATTCAATTAAGCAAGATTCAGAAACTGAAATTTTCCCCCTCCCATCAATAGGTTTAGCAAGAGCATTTACAACAAGACCCAAATAAGCCTCACTGACAAGTATTTGGGCAATTTTTCCTGTCACTTTTACAGAACTTCCCTCTTGTATCATCAAACCGTCACCCATTAATACAATGCCAACATTATTGGATTCCAAATTCAGAGCAATGCCTATTGTACCCTATTCAAATTCTACTAATTCACCCGCCATGACTTCATCAAGACCATGAATACAAGCAATACCATCGCCTACGTGAAGTACAGTACCAGTATTCATAATCTTTACTTCTCTATTATATTGTTTGATACATTCACGGATAATATTACTAATTTCATTGGCTCAAAGGGTTACCATTAGTGTCTCTTTATTCTTTTTTGGAAGCAAAAAAAAAAACCCTAAATTCAGGCTTTTTCAAGCTGCTCAATGGCCCCTTTACGCAATTCTTCCAAATTTTGAATAGTACTCAAGATCCTCTGTTTTCGATTATCTAATAAATCATTTAATGAAAGTAGATTATCTTACTATGTAATATAATTTTACGCCTTCCATGATCTCTTCCCGAACCAAACATGAATCTTTCGGTTCATTTGGCTCTCACACTCAATTATTTGTTTTATAGACATATAGACATTTCTATATCATTTAATGTAATGAGCCTGCCCCATCTTTTCTTCATCGAAACTAATACAAGATTAGAATGTTCTATTCTAGTAAAAGGACTCTTCCGACCAAACAAAAATATGTAATTTCAGCAAAGTTGTTTCTTTATTTAATTTGTTCTTTATTAAATTTCAAATACAAATAAATAAAAAATACAAATATATATCTATAATAGATATTTCATTTTAATATATTTGAAATAAATATTATTTGTTATTTGAAAACGAAATATTTAATTTTAATATAATTTAAATTTGTTTATGCCCTTTCTGCAAATCCAAAAAATTCTTCATTTTTTTATACATAGGTCATCGATTTGGCATTGGATAAAAAGAGGCAAGGTGCCTATTTTTTTCTAATACATTTTTTTATAGTAACTAGTAAATAGTTGAAACCGTTTTATCGATATGAGTGTCTTATATCGGATAAATTA
>RXID01008392.1:0-15546 GCA_005019695.1 Trichopus zeylanicus subsp. travancoricus
ACTGCTGCTGCTGCTACTGCTACTATTAGTACTAAAAGTACTCCTGCTATATGTATTGCTGCTACCACTAATACTACTACAACAGCTATTGCTACCTCCACTACTACTGTTGCTACTACTACTTCTACAACAACAGCTACTACTGCTACTAGTACTGCTTCTACTATGATTGCTACAATAACTACAACTACTACTTCTTCTACTACTACTGCTACTTTAGTTGCTTCTACTACAACTACCAATACTACTACTGCTGCCAGTAATGCAACTAATACTGCTTCTACTACTATTGCAACTACTACTATTTCTAGTACAACTACTACTGTCGCTACTACTGTAGTTGTTATTGCCTTTGCCATCGCTACTATTGCTACTGCTATGAGTACCACTACCACTACTACTTCTCAAACTACTACTACTACTGCTACTATTACTACTACTTGTACTACTACTCCTCCTACTGCTGTTGCTATTACTACTACGACTCCTACATCTCTGACTACTACTACAACAACTACTACTCCTAACACTTGTACTACCACTACTACTACTACAACTACTACTACAACTACTACTACAACTACTACTACAACTACTACTACTAATCCTACAACTATTATTACCACTACTACTGCTATTTCTACTACTACTCCTTCTACAACTACACCTACTGCTACTACTACTCCTACTACTACTGAAACTACTTCAGCTACTTCTATTACTGCTACTGCTGCTGCTGTGGTTGTTGGTAATACAACAACTGCTACTACGAGTACTACTACTACTACTACTACTAATGTTATTACTACTACTACTACTACTACTACTACTACTACTACTATGACAACTCCTACTACTACTACTACTACAACTACTACTACTACTGCAACTACCATTCCTACTACTACTACTATTGCAACTACTACTGCAACTACTACTACTGCTACAACTGCTACTACTACTACACTTACTACTCCTAATACTCCAACGACAACATCCACTACTACTACTACAACTACTATTACTACGATTGCAACTACTACTTCTGGTACTACTGCTACTGCAACTACTACTACTACTTCTGCTACAACTGCTACTACAACAACAACAACTACTACTCCTAATACTCGAACTATAACTGACACTATTACTACTACTGCTACTACTATTACTTTGAATGTGACTGCTACTATTGGTACTTCTGTTGCTACTCCTAATACCAGCATGACTACTACAACTAATACTCAACTACTACTACTACTTGTACTACTACTACTACTACTACTACTACTACTACTACTACTACTACTACTACTACTACTACTAATACTACTACTACTAATTCAACTCTAACTACTACTACCACTACGACTACTACTACTAATACAACTACTATTGCTACTAATACTACTACCCTAACTACACCTATTGCTACTACTATTGTTGCTATTGTTGCTGCTCCTACTACTACAACAACTGCTACTACTGCTTCTTCTACTACTACTACTACTATTCCTAATACTTTAGATATAACTTCAACAACCACTGCCTAGACTGCTACTACTACTACAACAATAGCTACTACTACTACTGCTGCTGCTACTTCTACTACTACTACTACAACTTCTACGACTCCTACCACTACGGCGACGACGACGCTACATAACGAAACACCGAGGGCTACGGCGACGACGACGACGGCGGCGGCGACTACTCCAACGGAAGCTACTACTACTCCGACTACTACGGTGAAAACAACGTGGGCGTCCGCGACGACTGGACAAGGCGCGGGTGGAGCGGGGGGTGGCGACGACTACAAGGGCGGACGACCAGGAGAACGAAAACGACGACTATGAGATGGGGCCGACTACTACTACTACTACTACTCCTCCTCCTATGACTAGTACTTACAACTGCCACTCCTCCTCCTACTACTACTACTACTACCACAACTACTACTACTCCTACTACTATTCCTACTTCTACTACTACTTTGGCTACTTCAGCTACTACTGCAACTTCTACTACTTCTACTACTACTGTTGCTGCTACAACTACTAATACAATTACTATTCGTGCAACAACGACAACAAAAACAACAACTACTACTACAACTACTAATACAATTACTATTCGTACAACAACAACTACTACTACTGCTACTACCACAACAACAACCACTACTAATAGTTCTGCTACAACTGCTACTACTCCTCCTCCTCCTCCACCTAATACTTCAACTACAACTTCCACTACTATTACTACTAATACTATTACTATGACTGCGATTACTACTACTGCTACTGCAATTACTACTCCCACTTCCGCTACTACAACAACAACAACAACAACAACAACTACTACTACTACTACTGTTAATACTCCAACTATAACTTCCACTATTACTACTACTACTCCTCTTCTTACTACGACTGTGACTACTACTACTGGTACTTCTACTGCTACTCCTAATACAAGCACAACTACTCCAACTACTACTCAACTGCTACTACTACTTCTACTATTACTGCTACTACTACTACTACTAATTCTACTCCAACTACTACTAATACAACTACTATTACTACTACTACCCTAACTACAACTACTAATATTGCTACTACTACTACTGCTGCTATAGCTCCTACTAGTACTATGACTGCTACTACTGGTTCTACTACTACAACAACAACTAGTACTCCTAATGCTCCAACTATTACTTCAATAACAACTACTTCGACTGCTACTACTACAACAATAACTACTACTTCTACTACTCCTAATTCTCCTACTATAGCTACTACTACTATAGCTACTACTGCTACTTCTAATACTGCTACTTCTTTTACTACTACCATCACCACTAGCATAATAACTACTACTAATATGACTACAACAACAACTATTACTACTACATCTATTATTATTACTACTACTACTACTAGCACTACTACTACTACTCCTTTTTCTTGTAATACTTCGCCTGATGCTATAATGACTGCTACAACTACTAATACTAATAATAATACTACTCCTACTATGACTTCTATTACAACAACAACAATAACAACAACAGCAATAACAATAACAACAATGACAACTACTACAAAAACTGCTGCTACTATTACTACTGCTACTACTACAACTACGTCTTCTGCTACTACTACTACTTATACTAGTACAACAATTGCTACTGCTACTACTAATATGACAAGAATAACAACAACTAGTACTACTACTACCACTACCACTACTACTACCATTACTACTAATACTATAACTACCACTACTACTACTACAATTACTGCTACTACTACTACTACTACTACTACCACCACTACTACTAGTACAACTAGTCCATTCCTACCCTTACCCTGACTACGGCTTCTATTCTAACTAGTACTACTACTACTCCTCCTCCTACTCCTATGCATACTACTGATCCTACTACTACTACTACTACTACTACCACTATAATTACTACTACTGCTACTACTACTATTACAGTTACTATAATTGCTGCTATTATCAGAAATGCTACTGCTACTACTACTACTACAAATACTACAACTACTATTATTACTACAACTACTTCTACTGCTACTCATTCTATTGCTACTACTAGAATTAGAATAATTACTACTACTACAACTATGACTACCACTACAACTACTCCAACCACTCTTACTCATAATACTACTATTACTAGTGCTACTACTACTCCTACTTAAGGTCGTACAACCATGACTACTACTACTAGTATTAATACTACAACTACTACTATTACAACTACTAATACTACTGCTGCTGCTACTATTACCACTATTACTATGACACCTACTTTTGCTACTACTACTATGGTAGTAGCTGTTGGAGTAGTAGCAAAACTTGTAGTAGTAGTTGTAGTAGTAGTGTAGTGTTTAGTAGCTATATTAGTACCAATAGCAACAGTAGCAGTTGTTGTAGTAGTAGCAGGATGAGTAGTAGTAGTAGTAGCAGTGGGAGGAGTAGAAGTAGTAGTAGAAGTAGTAGCAGCAATAATATAAGTAATAGTAGTGGTAGTAATACTAGTAGCCGAAGTAATGGTAGAAATTATTTTAGGAGTAGGATTAGAAATAGTAGTAGTAGTTATAGTGGCAGTAGTAGTAGTAGTAGTAGTAGTAGTAGTAGTAGTAGTAGTAGTAGTAGTAGTCATAGTAGTTGTAGTAGTAGAGGTAGTAGTAGTAGTTGTAGTTATCGTAGTAATAGTAGTAGTGTTAATTGCAGTTGTGGTAGTAGTAGAAGAAGTAGTAGCAGAAGTAGTAGTTGAAGTAGATGTAGTAGTAGGTGTGGTAGTAGTACTAGTAGTAATAGTAGTAGAAGTAGTAGTAATTGAAGTAATAGTGTAAGTAGTTTTTGTAGTAGTGTGGTTGTTATCGCTATAGTAGAAGTAGCAGCAGTAGAGGTAGTAGTAGTAGCAGTAGTTGCAGTAGTTGTAGTAGTGGTCATTATACTAATAGTAGCAGGAGTGTAGTAGTAGCAGTAGTAGTGTAGTGCTGGTAGTTATTTTAGAAGCAGAAGTAGAAGTAGTACTAGAAGTTGTAGTCATAGTAGTAGTAGCAGTTATTATTGTAGTAGTAGCAGCAGCAGTAGTTATAGTTGTATTAGTAGCAGTAGTAGTACTAGTAGTAGGAGTAGCCGATAGCAGTAGTAATAGTAGTAGTAGTAGTAGTAGCAGTAGTAGTAGTACTAGTAATAGTTGGTGTATTTGCGATGGTAGTAGTAGTTGTGGAAATATTAATCATAATAATAGTAGTTATTGTTTGAGTTGTAGCAATGCTTCTAGTAGTAGTTGTTGTAGTATTGTAGTAGTAGTAGGCGTATTAGTAGTAGTAGAGGTAGTTGTAGTAGCAATAGTAGCAGTAGTAGTTGTAGTAGTTATAGCTGGGGTAGTAGTAGCAGTAGTAGTAGCCGTAGCTGGAGTAGTAGTAGTACTGGTAGTAGTTGTAGTAGTTGTCGAAGTAGCAATTGTAGTAATAATAGTTGTTATTATTATTGTAGTATTAATATTAGTAGTTATTGTACTTGCAGTAGTAGTAGTAGTAATAGTAGTAGCAGTAGTAGTAGCAGCAGTAGCAGCAGTAGTAAGTAGTAGTAATTGTAGTGGTAGTAGTAATAGTAGCGGTAGTAGTACTTGTGTTGATAGTTGTCGTTATGGTAGGAGGAGGAGTCATAGTATTAGTGGAAGAAGTAGTTGTAGATATTGGAGTACTAGTAGTAGTAGAAGTTGTATTAGTAGTAGTAGTAGTAGATTAACTAGCAGCAGCAATAGTAGTACTAGTAGTAGTAGTAGTAAGAGTTGTAGCAGCAGTAGGAGTACTTGTAGTAGTAGCAGTAGGTGTAGTAGAGGTAGTTGTAGTAGTTGTTGTAGTAGTAGTAGAAACAGTTGGAGTAGTTGTAGTAGTAGTAGTAGTGGCAGTGGTGGTATTAATAGTAGTAATGGCAGTAGTTATTGGAGTAGCAACAGCAGCGATTGTAGTAGTAGTCATTTTAGTAGTAGTGTTGTAGTAGTAGCTGTATTAGTAGTAGTATAGGTAGTAGCAATAGCAAGAGTAGAAGTAGGAGTTGTAGTAGTAGTAATAGGAGTAGTAGTTGTCGTAGTGGCAGTAGGAGTAGTAGTTGTTGTAGTTGTAGTAGTAGTAGAAGAGGTAGTTGTAGTAGTCACAGTAGTAGTAGTAGTTGCAGCAGCAGTAATATAAGTAGTAATAGCGGTAGTAATACTAGTAGCTGAAGTAGTGGTAGAAATTATTTTATGAGTAAGAGTAGAAATAGTGGTAGTAGTTGCAATAGTAGTAGTAGTAGTTGCCGTATTAATAATAGTAGTAATAATAGCAGTCATAGTAGTAGTACTATAAGGAGTAGCAGTAGTAGTAGTTATAGTAGAGGTAGTAGTAGTAGTATTGCTAGTTGTAATATTTGTAGGAGTAGTAGTAGTTGAAGTAATAGTAGAAGTCATTTTAGTAATAGTATAGTTGTAGTAGCAGTAGTAGTAGTTGTTGTAGTAGAGGGATTAGTAGTAGTAGTGGTGGTCATTATACTAGTAGCAGCATGAGTAGTAGCAGTAGCTATAGTAGTGTAGTAGAAGAAGTAGTTGTTGGAGTGGAAGTAGAAGTAGAAGTAATACTAGAAGTTGTAGTGGTAGCAGTAGCAGCAGTTGTTGTTGTTGTTATTATAGTAGTAGCAGTAGTAGTACTAGTAGCAGTAGCAGCAATCAAAGTGGTCGTAGTAGTACTAGCAGTAGGAGTAGTAGTAGTTGTAGTTGTTGTAGTCACGGTAGTAGTAGTAGTAGTAGTAGCAGCTATATTAATAGTAGTGGTAGTTGCAGTAGGAGCAGTAGTACGAGTAACAGTAGCAGTAGTAGTAGAAGTAGTAATAGTAGTAGTAGCTGTAGAAGTAGTTTTTGTAGAACTAGTAGTAGTAGTTGTTGTTGTTGTAGTAGTAGTAGTAGTAGTATCAGTTTCAGTAGTAGTAGTTGCTATTGTAGTAATCATAGAAGTTGTACTAAGAGTAGTAGTAGTTCAAGGTGCAATTGTCGTAGTCGCTATAATACTTGTAGCAATTATTGTATTAGTTGGAGAAGTTGTAACAGTAGTAGTTGTAGTAGCAGCAACAGTAATAGTAGTAGTCGTAGTAGTAGTAGTAGTAGTAGTAGTAGTAGTAGTAGTAGTAGTAGTAGTCATGGTGGTGGTGGTGGTGGTGGTAGTAGTAGAAGTAGTAGTAGTCATAGTAGTAGTAGTGGTACTAGCGGTAGCAGCAACAACAGTACTATCAGAAATAATAATAGTAGCAGTAGTAGTGGCAGTAGTATCCGCAGTAGTAGTAATTGTAGTAGTAGTAGCATTTATAGTTGTAGTCGTAGTAGTGGTTGCAGTAATAGTAGTAGATGTAGTAGTAGCAGTAGTAGTAGCAGTTATAATAGTTGTAGCTATTGTAGTATTAGTTATAGTAGTAGTAGCAACAGTAGTAGTAGTGGGAGTAGAAGTTGTGGTGGTAGTAGTTGTAGTAGTTGTCGTGGCAATAGCTGAAGTAGTAGTACAAAAAGTAGCAGCAAAAGTAGTAGTAGTAGCACTAGCAGTAGTGGTACCAGTAGCAGTAGCAGTAATAGTAGCAATAGTTGTAGTAGTTATAGTAGTAGTAGTTGTAGTAGCAGAAGCAGGAGTAACAAAAGTAGTAGAAGAAGTTGTAGTAGTATCAGTAGTGGTTGCCGTAGTAGTTGTATTAGTATTAGTTGCAGCAACAGCAGAAGCAGTAGCATTAGTGTCTATAGAATTATTACTAGAAGTAGTAGTAGGAGCAGCAGCAGTAGAAGTTGTAGAATTTGTGGCGGTAGTAGTATTACTAGAAGTAGTAGCAGGAGAAGCAGTAGTAGTTGTTATTGTATTTGTTGTAGCAATAGTAGTAGTAGGAGTAGCAGTAGTAGTAGTAGTGTTGGTGGTAGCAACAATAGTAGTAATGGTAGTAGCTATAGTGGTAGTAGCAGTAGTAGTAGCAGCAGCAATAGTAATAGTAGTAGTAGGAGTAGCAGTAGTAGCAGTTGGACAAGTAGTAGGAGTCGTGGTTGTAGTAGAAGTAGTAGTTGTTGTTATAGTAGTAGTTGCAGCAGCAGCAGCAGTAGTATTAATAGTAGTATTTGTAGTAGTATTAATAGCAATTGTAGTAGTAGTAGTAGTAGTAGCGGCAACAACAACAGAACTATTAGTGTAGAACTTGTTGTTGTTGTAGTAGTCACAGTAGTAGTAGTAGTAATTATAGTATCAGTAATAGTAGTTGCAACAGTAGTAGTTGTTGTAGTTATTGTTGTATTAGTACTGGCGGTTGCAGTAGTAGTTGTTGTTGTTGTTGTAGTAGTAGTAGTATTTTTATTATTAGCAGCTACAGTAGCAGTAGTGTTGGTAGTAGTAGCAGAAGTAGTAGTAGAAAATATAATAATAGTTGAAGTATTAGTAGAAGAAGCCATAGTAGCAGAAGTAGAAGTGATACTAGTAGTAGCTGTAGTATCAGTAGTCGCAGTACTAATAGTGACAGCAAGAGTAATAGCCATAGTAGTACCTGTAGTAGTAGGTATAGTTGCAGAAGTAGTAGTAGTAGGAGAAGAAGTAGGAGTAGTAGTAGTAGTTGTTGTTGTTGTTGCTATAGTTGTAGTAGTTGTAGTAATAGTAGTAAAAGTAGTAGTTGTTGTAGTAGTGGTAGTAATTGTAGTCGTAATAGTCGTAATAGTAGTAGTAGTAGTAGTAGTAGCAGCAGTAGTAGTAGCTGAAGTAGTAGTAGTCTGAGAAGTAGTAGTTACAGCAAAAGCAGAAATTATGGCAGCTGTAGTAGTACAAGTGGTAGTAGTAGCAGCAGTAGTATTAGTAGCAGCAACAGCAGTAGTAGTAGTAGCAGTAGCTATAGTAGCTATGGTAGTAGAAGGAGTAGTAGTAGTAAAAGCAGCAGCAATAGTTGAAGTAGAAGTAGTAGTAGTTGTAGTTCTAGTAGAAGTAGGAATTATAGCATAAGTTGTAGTAGTTGTAGTCGTAGCAGAAGTCGCAGTAATAGTAGTAGCAGCAGTAGTGGTAGAAGTAATAACAGAAGTAGTAGTTGTAGTATTTGTAGTAGTCGTAGCATTCGTAGTAGTAGGAGAAGTAGTACCAGAAGTCATAGTGGTTGCAATCGTAGTAGAAGTAGTATTGAGAGCATTAATAGTAGCCACTGTAGTAGTAGTAGTAGTAGTAGCAGTAGCTGAAGTAGTAGTAGTAGTTGGAGTAATAGCAAAAGTTGTAGCAGTAGTTTTAGTAGTAAGAGTAACAATAGCAGCAGTAGAAGTAGAAGTGGTAGTAGTTGGTGTAGTAGTTGGAGTATGAATACTGGCTATTGAGGTAGTAGTGGTAGTATAAGTAGGAGCTTTAGTAGTTATGCTAGTAGCAGTCATGGTATTAGGAACTATAGTAGTTGTTGTCATAGTAGCTGTACCTTTGGGAGCGCTTGTATCAATAGTAGTAGTTGTTGGAGCTATATTAGTAGGAGTTATAGTAGCAGTAGTCGTAGAAGTAGCAAAAGTAGTTGTAACAGTAGTACTAGGAGTACGAGCAACAGCAGAGTTGTAGGAGTAGCAGTTGTTGAAGTAGTAGTAGTAGTAGTAGTAGTAGGAGTACTTTTAGTAGTTGTTATCGTAGCTATAGTGGGAATAGTAGCAGAGTTGTAGTGGTAGGAGTAGTGGTAGCAGTTGTAGTAGCAGAAGCAGTAGTCGTAGGAGTACCAGTTGTATTAGTAGTAGGGTCAGTAGTAGTATTATTAGTAGTAGGGGTAGCAGTAGTACTATTAGTTGCTTTAGTAGTAGTTGTAGTAGTAGTAATAGCAGTAGTAGTAATAGTAGTATTAGTAGTAGTAGTAGTAGTAGTAGTAGTAGTAGTAGTAGTAGTAGTAGTAGTAGTAGTAGTAGTAGTAGTAGTAGTAGTAGTAATAGTAGCAGTAGTAGTAGTAGTAGTTGTTGTTGTTGTTGTTGTTGTAATAGTAGTAGTAGTAGCGATAATAGCAATAGTAGCAGTAGTAACAGTCATAGTGTTGTAGTTGTAGCTTTAGTACTAGTAGAAATTATGGTAGAGGTAGCAATAGTAGTAGAAGTATTAGTGGTAGTAGTCATGGTAGCTCTAGTAGTTGTAGTAGTTGTTGTAGTAGTAGTTGTAGCAATAGTTGCAAAAGCTGCAGTTTGTTGAATAGTAGCAGTAGAGTAGTAAGCAAGGAGGCAAACTTGTAGTAGTAGTAGTAGTAGTAAGGCGTAGCAGTAGCAATGGCAAGTAGTTGTAGTAGAAGAAGTAGGGTAGGAGTAGTGATAGTAGAAAACTCGTAACTTGTAGTCGACGACCGTAGTTAATAGTAGTAGTTGCTCGTTGCACTAGTAGGTTCTAGTTGTGTAGGGTAGTTCGTCGCTGTAATAGTAAACAGTAGTAGCAGTAGGTATGCAGTGATCGCAAGGCAACAGCAGCAGCATAAGTAGTAGTACAAGTAGTAGAAGTGTTGTTTTTGTTGTTGTTGTAAGTTAGTAAGAGCAAGTAAGTTTTGTAGTAGTAGTTCCGAGCAGTAGCGTAGCAGCCGTGGTATTCATAGAAGTCATAGTAGTTGGAAGTAATTTGCAGCCGTCGTAGTGCAGAAGTTTGTGATAGAATAGTTGTAGTAATTGGCATCATAGATAGTATAAAGTAGGAGTAGTAGTAGGAGTAGCAGCAGTCGTAGTAAATAGTAAAGTAGTCGTAGGAGTTGGTAGTAGGAGAGTCGTAGCAGTATTCGTAACAAGTCAGTTGGCGTAAGTAGTAGTAGCAGCAAGTCGTCGGCGCAATCGCGTCACTAGTCCCGCCGCCGCCGTCGCCGTCGCTCTCCAGTAGTAGTCGACCGCCCCCCTGGTGTATCTCGTCGATCGTGGTCGTCGTCTCACACCACTCGTCGTCGCCGTACGTAACGTCCCGTCGGCCGCGTCGTCATCGTCCTCGTCTTGGTGTGGCAGTAGAAGTAGTAGTAGAAGTAGCAGTAGCAGTAGTAAAAGTGTTAGTAGAAGTAGTATTAGTAGTAGTAGTAGTTGTTGTTGTCGTAGTAGTACTAATAGCAGTCGTAGCGCTAATAGTTGTAGTAGTAGGAGGAGGAGGAGGAGGAGGAGGAGGAGCAGTAGCCGTTGTTGCAGTAGTAGTAGTAGTAGGTGTGTTTGGAGTAGTAGTATTAGTGTGACCAATAGTAGTAGTAGTAATAGTAGTAGGGGAAATAGCAATAGTTGTAGTCGTAATTGTAGTAGTTGTAGTAGTAGTAGTAATAGGAGTGTAGTAGTTGTGGTAGTAGTTTGAGTAGTAGTCGTAGAAGTTGTAGGAGTCTTAAGAGTAGTACTAGTAGTAGGAGCAGTAGTAGCAATAGTAGTTGTGGGAATAGGAGTTGTAGCTACAATGCCAGTAGCAACTGTAGTAGTAGTAGCTGTAGCTGTAGCAGTACTTTCAGTAATAGTAGGAGCATTAGTAGTTTGAGTAATAGTTGAAGTTGTTGTTGTTGTACTTGTCGTTGTAGCAGTAGAAGTAGTAGTAGGAGGAGCAGCAGGAGGAGTAGGAGTTGGAGTAGTAGTAGTAATTAATAGTAGTAATAGTAGCCATAGCAGCAATAGTGATAGGAGTGGTAGTTGTAGTAGTTATTGTGCGAGGAGTATTAGGAGTGGTAGTTGTAGTAGTTGCAGGAATAGTTGTAGTCAAGTTAGTAGTATTAGTAGTAGTTGTAGTATTAGTTGTAGAAGTAGCAGTAGTAGTACTTGTAGCAGAAGTACTAGTTGTAGGAGTTGTAGTAGAAGTAGCAAAAGGATTTGCAGTAGTAGTACTAGTAGTAGTAGTTGTTGTAGTAATAATTGTAGTTGTCAGAGTAGTAGCAGTGCTAGTAGTAGTAGTTGTAGCAGTAGTGTAGTACTAGTAGTAGCTGCAGCAGAAGCTGTAGTAGTAGTAGTAGTAGTAGTAGTAGTATTAGTAGAAGTCATAGTAGTAGCGGTAGTAGTAGCAACAGTAGTAGTAGTCGTAGGAGTAGTAGTAGTAGTAATAAGAGTAGTAGTAGTAGTGGTAGTATTTGTTGTAGTAGTAGGAGTAGTAGCTGTAGTACTCGTAGTAGTAGTAGTAGTCATAGTTGAAGTAGTAATATTAGCATACGTAGAAGTAGTAGAAGTAGCATTAGTAGTAGTAGTGTAGTACAAGTTGGAGTAGTAGGAGTAGTAGTACTAGTAGTAGTAGTAGCAGCAGCAGCAGCAGTAGTAGTAGTAATAGCAATAGTAGTAGTAATAGGCGTAGTAGTTGTCGCAATCGTAGTTGTTGTAGTAGTAGTGTAGTAATAGTATAGTAGTAGTAGCAGTAGTAGCTGTAGTAGTGGTTGTAGTAGTAGTAGTTGTTGTTATTGTTGTAGTAGTACGAGTAGAAGCAGTACTAGTAGTAATCATAGTAGTCGTAGTAGCAAGAGTAGTAGCAGTAGAAGTAGTAGTAGTTGGAGCAACAGCGGCAATATTATTATTATTATTATTATTATTATTATTATTATTATTATTCGTAGTAGTAGTAGTAGTAGTAGTAGTACTAGTTGTAGTAATAGCATAAGTAGCAGTAGTAGCAGAAGTAGTAGTAGTATTAGCCGTAGTTGTGGATGTAGAAGTATTAGTAGTAGCAGCAGTAGTAGTACTAATAGTAATACTAGTGGTTGCAGAAGTAGTATTAGTAGGAGTAACAACAATTGTACTAACCGAAGTAGTAGTAGTTGTAGCAATTGTAAGAGTAGTTGTGGTAGTAGCAATAGTAGCAGTAGCAGTAGTTGTTGTTGTAGTAATAGTAGTAGTAGTAACAGTAGTACTGCAAGTAGTAGTAGTAGTAGTAGTAGCAACAATAGTAGTAGTAGTAGTAGTAGCAGCAAGAGTAGTAGCAGAAGCACTAGTAGTAGCAGCAATAGCTATTATAGCTGTAGTAGTAGTTGAAGGAATAGTAGTAGTAGTGGTGGTGGCAGTTGGAGCAGTAGTAGGACTAGCGGTACTAAGAGTTAGTTGTTGTAGCAGTTGTAGTAGTGGTGGTTGTAGTAGTAGTACATGTTGTACTAGTAGTATTTGTTATAGTGGCAGCAATTATGGCAATAGTAGTAGTAGTAATAGTAGCAGCAAAAGTAGTAGTTGGAATAGTAGTAGTTGTTGTTATTGTTGCTATAGAAGCAATAACTATAGCAGCACTGGTGGTGGTACTACTAGTAGCAGTTATAGCAGTAGTAGAAGTAGAAGTAGTAGTAGTAATAGTTGTAGTAGTAGTAGTGGTAGTAGTAGTTGTAGTAGTAGTAGTAGTGGGAGTAGTAGTAGTGGTGGTAGTGGGGGTAGTAGTAGTGGTAGTAGTGCGAGTAGTAGTTGGAATACGTGTGGGAGAATGACTATTAGTTGGTGTAGTAGTCCTTGTAGTAGTATTAGTAGGAGTAGTAATTGTAGTAGGTGTAGCAGTAGCAGTAGTGGATGTCATAGTAGTAGTAGTAGCAGTAGAAGGACTAGTAGCAGCGGTAGTGGACGTCATAGTAGTAGTAGTAGTAGTAGAAGGAGTAGTAGTAGTTGTTGTTGTTGTCGTTGTAGTAGTAGTAGTAATAGTAGCAGCAGGATTATTAGTAGCTATATTAGTAACAGCAACAACAACAGTAGTAATAGTAGTGGTAGTAGTACTAGCAAAGGCAACAGCAGTAGTAGCAGTAATTGTTGTAGCAATAGGAGTAGTTGTTGTTGTTATAGCAGAAATAATTATTAGTAGCTATATTAGTAACAGCAGTAGTTGTAGTAGCGGTAGTAGTAGTAGTTGTTGTTGTTGTTGTAGCAGTAGTAGTAGCAATTGTATTAGCAGTAATTGTATTAGCAGTACTAGCTATAGCCGCGATAGTAGTAGTAGCAATAGCAGTAGTAGTTGTGGCATTAGTACTAGTAGTAGCAAAAGTAGTAGTCTTAAAAGTAGTAGTAGTAGCGGTAGCAGTTGTAGTAGTAGTTCTTGTACAAGTACTGGTAGTAGTGGGAGTAGTAGCAGTTATATGTGTCGGAGAAGGAATAGTAGGAGTAGTAGTATGAGTAGTAGTAGTCGGAGTTGCAATAGTAGTAGTAGTAGTAGTAATAGGAGTAGTTGTAGCGATAGTAGAAGTCATCGTAGTAGTAGTAGTAAGAGTAGTAGCAGTAGTAGTAATTGTTGTAGTTTTTGTGGTAGTAGTAGTAGTACTAATAGTAGCAGAAGGAGTAGTAGGTGTCGTAGTACTATAGTAGTAGTCCTAGTAGTAGTAGTAGTTGTTGTTGTAGTGGTGGTGGTAGTAGTAGTAGTAGCAATAGTAGTAGTAGTCGTAGTAATATTAGTAGTAGTAGAAGTAGTAATAGTAATAGTAATAGGAGTATTACTCATAGTAATAGTAGCAGTTGTAGCGACAGTTGAAGTATAGCTGAAGTGGTACTGGTAGTAGTAGCAGTAGCGGTAGTAGTAGTAATAGTCGTTGTAGTAGTAATTGTAGAAGTAGTAGCAGTACTGGTAGTAGTAGTAGTAGTAATTGTAGTAGCAGTTGTTGTACTAATAGCAGTAGTAGTCATAGTAGAAGTAGTAGTAGAAGTAGTAGTTGTACTAGTAGTAGTTGTAGCAATAGTAGTCGTAGGAGTAGTAGTAGCAGTAGTATCAGCAGTAGAATCATATTAATAATAGTAGATAGTAGTAGTGGTGGTGGTAGTAGTAGTGGTAGTTGTTGTTGTTGTAGGCATAGTATTAGTTGTATTAGGAGTAGGAATAGTTGGAGTAGGAGTAGTAGTAGTTGGAGTAGTAGACGTAGTAGTAGTTGTAATTGCAATAGTAGGAGTAGGAGTAGTTGGACCAGTAGTAAGAGTAAGAGTAGCTATAGTAGTATTTGTAATAGTAACCGAAATATTAACAGTAATAGTATTAGTAATAGTAGTAGCGGTAGTAAAAGTAGTTGTTGTAGCAATTGTAATAGTATTCCGAGTAGTAGGAGTAGGTAAAGTAATAGTAGTAGTAGTAGTAGTTGGAGTAGTGGCAGCATTAGTAGTAGTAGTAGTAGTAGTAGCAGCAGTAGAAATAGTAGTCGTAGTGGTAGTATTAGTAGTAGCAATTGTTGTAGGAGCAGTAATACTAATAGTAGTAGTAATAGCAACACGAGTAGTAGAAGTTGTAGTAGTAGTAGAAGTAACAGTAGCCGTAGCAGTAGTAGCAGTAGTAGTGGTAGTTGTCGTCGTAGTAGCAGTAGTTGTGGTAGTAGTAGTAGTAGCAGTAATAGCTGTAGCAGCAATAGTAGTAGTAGTTGTAGTAGTAGCAGCTGTAGTAGCAATAGTAGCAGTAGTGGCAATACAAGTTATAGTACTATTAGTAGTAGTTGTAGTATTAGTAGTAGTTGTTGTAGTAGCAATAGTAGCAGTAGTAGTTGTAATAGTAGTAGTAGTAGTGGTGGTATCTGTACTATTAGCAATAGTTGTAATAATAGTAGTAGAAGTGGATGTAGTAGCAGTAGAAGCAACAGCAGCAGTAGTAGTAGTAGCAGAAGTAGTACGAGGAGGAGAAGGTGTAGGATTATAAGTAGTAATACGAGCAGTTGTAGCAGTAGTAGTAGTATTAGGAGTACTATTAATAGTAGTAGGATTAGTAGTATGAGAAGCAACAAACGTAGTAGCACTAGTCGTAGTAATGGTGGAAGTAGTTGTAGTAGTCGGAGTAGTAGCCGTAATAGTTGGAGTGGTAGCAATAGTAGTTGTACTAATAGGAGTAGTAGTTGTAGTATCAGTAGCAATAGTAGTAGTAGTAGTAGCAGCAACAGCAGTAGTTTCATGAATAGTAGTAGTCGTAGTGGTAGAAGTAGTAGTAGCAGTAGTAGTAGTTGTGTTAGTAGTTGTAGTAGTAAAAGTAGTATTAGGAGTAGCAGAAAGAGCAGGAGTTTAAGTAGTAGTAGTTGTTCTTGTTGTTGTTGTTGTAGTAGTAGTAGTAGTAGTAGGAGTATTAGCAGTAGTAGTAGCAATAGGAGTAGTCGTAG